>WTSP01027682.1:16150-99893 GCA_025331215.1 Actenoides lindsayi | reverse complement strand
TAAACATGCCAGTTCACAGCACTGTGTGTTGTCTTGATATGCTATCATCTAACAACAGTTCCAAGAATTACCTGATCCCCAGCCCTTGACCTCAGACAAAAAGCCCTTGAGAGTCTTGAATCAAAACTACACTTTCATGTGAGCCATCCCAGCCTTCTGGGTGTTAAGCTCTGGATCTGGAAATGGTGACTCAAGCCTGTTTGGCTCCTTCCACCAAGAGCTGAGGTCTGCTCTCAGCGCTTCTTTTTCCTCTGTATATCTAGACCAGTCATGGGCAAGGCCAAGGCTGTGAGCAGACACATAGGGTTGTATTCAGTGACAACCCAGCACCTGAGAACAGGGTGGATGGAAGGCACCTTCTCTTCAGACCCTGGCTAAGCAATGTGTGTCTAATAAGAATACACTTGCTGGAACCTAGACAGCATGAGAAGGCAACATCTGCCCAAAGCACGGCACATCCCTGTGTTCTGTGTGGTATAAAGCATTCATCCAACTCACCATGTGGACTAAGTCCTCATGGCTGTTCTCGTGCCATGTAAGGTGTGCCAGCTCAGCATCTCACACCAAAGGGAGCATCTCTGATGATCTCATTGCAAATGTGGTGGGGTATAGATGTGACTGAAATAGTAAGGCATCTCAAGGGCAGACACATTGGAGTTGAGAACTTAAGGTAGGTCCAGACTGCAAATACCATGCCAAGATCTTTGCAAAAATTAGGACAGAAAGAAGTAATTGTGGACTGCTTCATTTTGTAAAGCTGTCACATCACAAACAATGGCACAAGGTTCAAACACAGGGGATAGAGCCCATCAGGTTTTGGTTCCAGGTAATCAAGAAGAGTATTTAAAAATTATCTGAAGAAACAAAAAAAAAAACCAAACCCACAACCAAACCTATGTATCAAAAGGCAATGTAAGTGCTTATATTTATAACCTCCCCTGATCTGCAAATAAATCCTGGCAATTAGAGACAGGCTGCAAATGACATTACTGCTCTGCATTTTACTTCTGGCAAGATAAACAGTGGTAGCAGTGTGCAACAATACAGGACAGAGATAAAGTGCAGTCAACTGTGTATTAATAGGAGGGAAATTGCATTGAATATATGAGCAGTGAAAAAATATTACTTTTCCCACAGAGCATTTTTCATGCAAGGTTTCAAAGCGGTTTGAACACACACACACACACACACACACACACACACACATGAGCTGGGCCTCCCAAGGAGGCTGCAAGGCAGGTACTGCTCTGAGAACTGTTACTCCTACCAGAGCCATTTTTTGATGAAAATCAGAAAAAGGAGAAAATGAATGGCTTGTCCCATGGGTCTAGGCCAGGATGAGCAATGCCAGGACTGCCCATCAGATGCCCAGACTATCGATGCTCTCTGCAGGCTGCAAGGAAAGAGTAGCACGGCAGCAACAGAAGGAAAAAGGCTTTCACATCCCATTTCAGCTGCTGAGCTTCCCCTCATGCCTTGGTG
Organism: Actenoides lindsayi; assembly: GCA_025331215.1. NCBI lineage: Eukaryota > Metazoa > Chordata > Aves > Coraciiformes > Alcedinidae > Actenoides > Actenoides lindsayi. Next base: position 98,411 of record WTSP01027682.1, on the reverse strand, counting down.
AGTGTCACTTAACCTGGTGACGGTGAAGTTGCCTCTTGTGACAAAGTACCTAAGAAAAAATCTTAACACTATGAGAAGGCAAACACCCAAGGAAAAACTCTGCCCTTGTGAGTTCTCAGCTTGAGTTGCAGAGCCTTTTGACAACACTGAGGATGCACATCAACTCTGTGACCGACCTTATTCTCTGGCATGATGTTTGCCCAGCAGATCTGGGTATTTGTGCTGGTGATGCCCAAGTGCCCCTGATATTCCATACACTAAGTTCTGCCTCAAGTGCAATGGTGTCTTCACCCTCACCTCTCTGGTCCCAAGCTGGACCTGGAGGGACCTCCACGAGCTCTTCCTCCATGCAGCTGCGTGTACTAATCTCATTTCACCCACATCCATCCCCAATACCCCATCAGGCTGGATCAGATGCTTAACCACAAGGGTCGAGCCTAAGCAAAGCCTGCAGCAGCAGCACCAGGGCATGTTGTGTTTCCTCAGCTCCCAGCCTCTCACCGTAGCCTTTGGGCAAAACCGTTGAGCTGCTAACAAGGCCCACAGAGTAATGCATGTAAATCAGCTACAAAAGTAAACAACATTTGCAGCTAAGGATTTTAAGGAATTAAGGAAACCCTGTATCTAGGAAGCAAACAGGGCAGGTGTTGTAAGTTTATCTTCCAGTCTAGTGTATGATACAAGTACTGGCATGGAGCATAGCTGGAGGCTGCTCACATTGTGGTTTTCAAGACAGAGCTGTCAAAGCCTCTGTACCAAACAGGCTGGTACATGGTGCCAACAAACCATGCCAGGAAATCTGTAGCAGCACAGGACACATGTATTTGCAGTATTTAGATACACCTACGGTACCAGCATATGCAGTAGGTATACGGCATCAGGCACAAGATACTGCCTGGATGGTCTCCTACACAAGAGGCTTATGTGTGAGCGCTGAGCTACAACCATCGCTCAGTGTTGGCTGCAAACCCACATGAACACACACAGACACATGAGTGTGCACACAGACACACGGGTGTGCACACAAGACAGGTTCAGGACAGTATGATAGGTTGTGCAACAGAGGCTCTTGGCTTGCAGCTCGTTACTCGTACTGAGGAAGCCTGAGCGTGACTTGCACAGAGACGTTAGTCACAGTCCCCAGAGAGGGTGGGTTGGTGTTTGTAAATGGACTGTTGTGAGTGCCCAGATCTTCCCAGTTTTAGAGTACGTCTTTGTGGTTCAGGATGGGTCTGTTTGGGGTTCCTGCGCGTGTGTGTGTGAAGACACACTGCCCCTGTCACCTACATCAAGGTAAACTAACAGCACTGTGACAGTTGGCATGCCCAGATGCTTGGGAGGTCTGCTGGCGAGAAAAAAACAAGGCAGCTTTGGAAGGATGAGCAATGTGGCAAGAACAAGAGTCCCCTCCCTGCTTTGCCTTGCTTCTCCCACCCACCCCCACCCACACACCAAGCCAAATACAGCCCTTTATGTCTGGAAACCAAGCTAATGCTTTGGAGCTTCAATCAGATAATCAGCTCCTATGTCCCAGATTCTAATCAACACATCCATATTCATGCTTTAATTGGAAAGTGCCGTTAGCTTGATCTGCTGAAGAACCATAGGCATAAATGGAAGGCAGTGAGTGGCAGTGGAGCTGTGCCCATGTCTGGTTCTTGCAGCTTTCGATTCCCTGCTTCCCTGCTCTCCATCAGTGATGCCATTCGTGCACACAAGGCAACAATTCTACACAAAGAACTCACTAATTAGGCAGGAGGGAGACTGAGGGTTCAAGCAAAGGGAAAGAGGACAGCAGGGAGTATCCCTCCTAAAGATGAAGGCATGGAGGGGGCTGCCTTGTCATACAGGAGCACCTCAATCTCTCACCTATGTGCTGGCACAGTTTCCCAGCCTCATTTCTGCTTCCCAGTCATGGCACTGGCATCCTACCCACATGGTGAAACCAAAATCACCCTGTGCTGCTTTCCTGGGCATCAGGGACTGTCTGAGCTTGGGAAGCATGCGTCATTTTGTGTCCTGATCTTAGTATTTCTCACTTGGCATTGCTGCAAGTTGAGGAGGTTCAGGGGATGCAAAAAACTCTATTTCCTTTCTCTGGAACACAGGGAAAAGCTTATTAAAGAACCTTAGATACATCCCTTCCAGGCAGCATCACTTCTGGCTTTCCCTGCCCCAAGTTAGGAGGAATCACATTTTTCCCAAGTTGCCATTTAGCAAGTAGGCAGGTCCTTAGCCCTGCTGGATCACCACACACCCTGATGTCAGCCTGGACCAGTGTCTGGACAGGACTGGGCACACAGCCCCTGGCAGGCAGCCGGGGAGACGGGCTCCTTCCCTTGACGGATGCCACAGCTCTGGGTGCTGGTATCTGCAGTAGCAGCTTCATGAGCTAATGCTTTGGTGGAGAGAATTAATTGTCTGAGGGAGCAAGTGATTATGCACCCTTGCTTTCTGCCTCAAATTACTGTGTTCTAAACCTGGTCCCAGCTGATGTATTTCAGAGGCGTTGAGCTCACGTCTATCTGGCAGCTAAACGTGCAGTATGATGCCAGATGGAATCACAGTTTCTTCAGGTAAGACACGCAGCACAGGATGACAAAAAGCCAAGCAAAAGCATGGTTAAAATACACTGCCATCTAATAAAATGATTAGGAGTTTGATAGATAAACAAGTGAGTTAGTGTGGGATAGAAAACATACCAAAGCTTGCCCACTTGAAAGACAGACCCAAAAGAGGAGCTGTGCTAACAAAGACTGATTAAAGAGTACGGGGTTTTGTTGTTGTGCCTGGCTTTTTTAAAGAACACTTTTTAGGACATTCTGTGGATGAAGGTGATGCCTTTGATACCCACTCAACAGTGGCTTGTACTTCTTCACAACATCTAAGACTCTGCTTTAACAAAACTGGGATGTTGCATTCCTGGGGAAACACACTGGGAAGTATCTGGTTGCTGTTCCTTGCGCACAGATACTCATCAGTGGTAATAAATGGATCAGACTAGTCGTTAACAGGTCACCTTCGTATCTAAGACGTGTTCACATCATGAGGGCTGAAGCACTGTGTGTTTGGAGTTAGGGGCAGCTCTGCTGACTCGGAAGAAGAATTGTCTTCTGCTTTCAAATGCATTCTGGCTTGGGCCTGGTGAGAGATTAAATGTAGCTCTTTTGGAGAGCAATCTGGCAGTCATGGCTTTAAGGAGAAGGAAATAAAAGTAACAGCACATTCACAATAAGTGTCTGATAAAACTCTCACTTAAGTGACTGGAAAAGGCTCCCATTATTTTGAGATGGGTTTGGATACTTAAAAGAACAAAAGGCACTATGGACAGTAGTGTTTATCCAGCACTAACCACTACAGACAATTGAACAGACTGACATGGCTTTTAAAGTTTGCTTGGTGTCCAAGGGACAGTTATACTCAAGCTAATTTCTTGTGCAGTCTAGTTCAATCTATGTGTCTGCACTCTAAGGGCTCATTTAGCTTGAGTGATCAGTGATCAAAAATGAAAATATCAAAAGAAATGTGTTGCATATGTGTGTTTTTAACCAAAACTGGCACCACACAGTACATTAACTGCTGCCTGCCAGGCTGTTTCCCTTGGCTTTGCCTGTGCACAGATGGGAGAGGAACTTAATGCTTCCCCTGTTATTACTTAGTAAGTTTTTTGTGCTTTCATATTGATTAAGCTTAATGTTGTTTCCAAAAACAAACAAATCCTACCTACACTACAGCAAAAAAACCTTCGTACCAACCAAAATCGAAAGCTTTTCCAGTTGGCAGCTAGGGACTTCTGCACAGAACACCTCCAGCATCCTGACAATCTACAGGAGTCAAAACACTGTGGGATTAGCACAGTACAAAGCTGCAGCTGCTAAAAGCCACAGGTAACACACATACATACTCAGATGCCACTGTATATATAGGCACATGTATAAATATGTAGTTCTCAGAAATTATCTGGAAAGATATTTCATGTTTATTTATTTGTAATATTTATTTTCATAATTATTTCACATTTATTTCGTTACTTTCCATTTGCAACTTCGAGGAAAGGATGTCTAATTCAGAAAGCAGTATGAAGCAATGGGAATCAAATGAGCTCTGGGAACAATCTGGGCTTTTTTGTGTTTCCTGTCCCCGTGAACGCTCTGCTCTCTTCATTAAACTGCTGCATAATTTTTCTGCACATGCCAAACAACTTGGAAGTTTCATCTCAGAGACAACTGCCATTGAAATGGTGGGTGAAGTGATTCCTAGCAATGTATGTAACACCTCTTCTTCCCAGGGGACAAGATCGTCTCAGCCAGACATCATGTGGCAGGGCTAATGCTGGTGGTGGTACCAGAGTAGCAGGAAACCTGGGTGCATCACTGCAGATGGAAACTGCAAAGTACTGGCCTGAATAAGCAGCAAAGCCCACATGATGGCAGGTGCCACAGCATTTAGAAGGGACAAGCAAAGACAGCAGGGGAGTGCTTGGAATACTTCCTTAGAGACACGACAAAGAGAAAGAAGCTGTTACAGGGCAGGAATTGCCCCTTTTCTGTTACATCTCCGCTTGCAAGCTCCGCTCATTGGACACTTTGATGGATGCAGCACAGAGAAGTCACGTGGAGCTGAGCACGTTTTACTCCAACCCTCCCAACAAGCCTCTGCTACCTACAATGAATCTTAGGCTCGGGAACAGAGTTCTCCGTCTGGAGTCACAGTCCCAGACAGCTGAATGCTTTGGGAAGCTGACACGTGCCTTGGCTTGGGAGACTGCCAGGTCTTTGATGCAGCAGAGCTCACAGAGGCTGACTGCAAAGCATGTGGAGGAGGGAAGGGGTGGAGGAACCCTTAATTTGGCTGCCAACTTCCAAAGCGCTCACTCGCTCGGGAGGTTACGTGACAGCTGTGACTGAAGCAAGCGTGGGAGGATGTAACTGCAGGGAAGGGAAGCTCTCGGGCTGGGCTGCCTTTTGCAAAATGAAGGCCAGAGCGGCATTTGCTGCAACGAGGCCTTTGCTGTGGGTCAGGCACCTCTGTAAAGGCCAGGCTTTCCATCAGGACAGCCACAGGAATGGCCTAGTTTAACACATGCAGAAGACAATTACCGAGCCATTCAGCAGATGCCACGCACACTACATCAAAAGAGAAGCCTGGATTCAAAGGAACCCACCGATCAGTGCCAACACGCAGCCAGGCAGCAAAGTAATACCAGAAGGAGCTGGAAACCCAACTGTGAAAGCTAGTGCTTGCAAAAGACTCTCCTCCCAGCCAAGGCACGAGAGGAGGAGACAGAAGAGAGGCTGGTGACTGATCCCATGGCTGAAGAAGGCCCTGTTCCTTAACAAAATCCAATAAGGGCTTAAGGTACCAATCCCACTAATGCCCCAGATAAACATGAAAAGGCTCCTGCTTGCAGAAAAGCTGTTGAAAACAAGCACAGGACAAGAGGCTCAACACTGTTCTCTGCTCTTCCAACATGTCCATCTCCTGTGCAAAGGCCACAGGTATTTTAGGAATGCTGAGCTGAATTTCTCTTACCATGCTTTGTTTCAGAGTTCTAACAGATGATTTCAGCCTGCCTTCATGAACTGGCCCTTCACTCACACGTGCACACTTGTCTGGCCCAGAGCCTTAGCTGGGAAGCTGTTAAAACAGCTACTAGTGCATGGACTTAGCTGTGGCCTCCACCACTTCTGAGTGGTACCTTTCGGGAAAGCATCAGCTGATTCCTTCTCTCCACATGTCCAGCCTTGACCCCACAGCCAACACGGGGAAAGTGAGAGAGGGCATGGAGCATGCAGCCGAGGCCAGCCCCAGGCTGCCGTGTCCCTGAGGCAGGTCTGACGTGGGATCAGAAACTGTGCCCAGTTTGGGGATCAAAAAGTAGCGCTTTTTCCAAGCAAAAGAAAAAAAAAGTCATCTCCAGAATAAAGTCAGTACTTCTTAAGTACTAAGTTCATCACACTACATCTCTCCCATTTACCAGGGGCCAGCCCATAAAAAGCAAAATGCCCTGGAGTAAGCCTGTGGCACACTTCAGTAGTGTGCAGTCAGCAGCAAGAAGGGCAAAACTTAACTCCATGACTATCACTGAAGCCTCATGCTGTGATGAAGACATATGGCGTGACAGCATCTGAACTAACTTTGGTCATCTATCTAAGGTTTCTCTACCACCCAGTGACTAAGTAGGATCTCTTTACATATGACAAAAACCAGACTGAAGTCATCTTAGGGCAGACATATAAAGTACATCCACAGCTCTGCTGGCAGAACCCATTTCTCTTCTATTACTATAAAGAGAGCATCAATGTCTAAAATCAGGTGTGATAAATCCTGTCTCTACTGACTGTACTTGGGTCTGGAGACCCACTGAATGATGTTGGGAAAAATCATCACAAAGAACCCAACTTTATGGTCACTGCTGGATCAGATTCCTTTTGATCTGCTGGCTGCTCAAGGGCTGCTTTCCTTTCCCATTAACTTCTCATGTTGCTGGGCTTTTAAATTCATCCTTTAGCACCCCAAAACTGAGAAACTCCTTTGGAACAATGTGCAATGTTTATTATATGGGAAAGAAAGCAGATGAAATTCTAACAGTGCAGTCCAGAACTCTTCTGAAACGTTACAAACATTGTCCTTACTTTCTGATTTTGCAGCCCAACATCCCCATCCAGGAAGCCCCAAACATGAAGCAAACTTCCCCTCCCCATAACCCAATGATGGAGGAAGTGGGAAGATTCCATACCTTCAATGGGCTTGGGTACAAAATGTGATGAGGGTTTGGTTTTTTTCACTCGGTTTCCCTTCATAATTTGACCTTCTTTATTGAGTCCCAGGAACCACGCTCGTCCAGATTCTTGCTGCCGGTACAGCGTGGAAGAATAAATAACGTAGTAGTTTTCAAAGACAGATTCCTTAAATTTGCACTCTGGTGTGAAAACATCCTGCAGTGAGAGAGAAGAAAAAAAAGCAATGGAAGGAGTTAATCACTGATATACTACATTAGGCATCACTGAGTGATACCCGGACAGTCACGAACTGCAGCTAGTTTAACAATACAAAACAACAGGCATCAGCAGTACAGGCTCCCAGCTATAACACCCATCTCAAAAACTCCCCACTGAAAGGGAAGGTTCTCCCTTCCCAGCAGAGCTGTGGTTTGCAAAACAGCCTGCAGTGAATGGGCATGAAAAACGTGCAGGAAAAGTCAGGAATTTGCCAGGATTTAGACTGAAACACTAAGCAAAACAGAAAAATAAAGGAGAGCTGAGAAGCAGAGACAGCCTTGCTGCTCATCTGCTGCTCCCAATGCCTTCCCCTGGAATTGCTCTTACCTTCCCTGTGATGTGCAAGAAATGTGCAGTAGTAGTTGTCTAAAATATTAAAGCTTCTTCAAATTTTTATGAGCAAAAAGCAGTTTATATGGGTCATTCAAGTGGATTGGGAGAAATGGGAGTACAAAAGCAAGTAAACAATTTATTTAATTTCAGAAGTTGCAGAAGGAAATGCTGGCACAAAGACCTGGAAATATTTCAGTAAAGAGGAAGAAATAATTTTAAAAATTTATGACCCAAGTATTTCTTTAGATACTCAGAACTGGTCCCACCCTTGCCCAAGAACAGAGGACATACGGATCTGTCTGAAACAACAGGAAACTATTAAACCTCTTTTGAAAAAGAATGGGCTGGCCAGAGGACTCTGTGGCAGTTGGCTCCCAAAGTTCCTCTGAATCAGATGTGGTTGGTGGTGGGCTGTTTTTTTCTCAGATTTTGAGCAGAAAACTCATCCTGGCCAAGAAAATTGTCCCACTAGGTTCCTTAAAACTATGACATTCTTGCAAAAAAAATATCAAGCCACAATGAATATGCATTTTCTGAAGAAAAAAATATGTTTTAACATCAATATCCCTTCCTTATAGTACCCAGACAAGGTATCTCAGTACCCTGTGAATGAAAGCAGGTGCTGCTACAGGCAAGTGATGCTCTCTCCCAAGCCCTTGCTCGTCAGAAGTCTTTCGGAGCTTCTCCAGCCCTGCTAATGGAAAACCCATGACCGACATCTAAGCAAAGCATCTGGAGTAATGCCACATACTTACTGCAGACCTCATTTAAGAGTGAACATTTTGAACAATCAGCAACACTCAGGTATGTGTTCCCCAGTGCTCTGGGGGTTATATAAAGCGTTGCTGGCCTGACAATAAATCCAGCATGCAACTGACCTAAGGAGCCAGGCAGGCTTGAAGCCACAGAAGATAAAGCATAGCAGAAAGCATGGAGCTATGCTGCTGAAGTTTTCATCAATCATTAGCACCACACAGATAAAAACACCATCAGCCCAACAGGTCATTTTGCCCTATCTGAAGGAGTCTTCCTGGCTGGGGAAATAAATACGTTAAGAAGAGAGTGAAACAAGTTAAGAGAGATCAAGATTAGAGCGCTATGAAACAGTGTTAGAAGTTGCTTCCTAAAAGATCAGTGTTTAAGCACTCCTTGAATCTGCTTTGAATCTCCAGGCTTTGTCTTGCCTCAGAAGACACAGCTCACCCAGGAGCCAGGCAGTTTGCAGCAGCTGCCCAAGACTGGCTGGCTCGGGGGCTCTCTGGGGCATGAGCCCCAGCCAGGCAGCAAGCCCCGTGATGGAGAGCATCTCTAAACACAAACTGGACAATGCAATCCCCTTTCCCATGCCTTTGTTACTCCATCAATAAAAACTTACCAAGAAAATTCCCTTCGAGGGAAAGTTTATAGGCTGCGAATGATAGCTACCAACCCATGGAATTTATTGTGCATGAGATACCTGGATTTTCAACATGTTTTAATTTCAGCATGGAACAAATACTATCTTTCATTTTCAATAAAGAAGAAATATAAAAGCTGATGTATTTTAAATATGTGGTTTCAGAAAGAAGAAAAGGTCTATATATTATCTAAAAGTTATTGAAAATTAAGTTTTCAGATAAATATATATTTAAAAATGGCCACAGTATAATATTTTACAATACACAGTAGTTTATAAAAGCAGATGTGGTATTGTAGATCCACTTATACCAATAAAAGAGCAAATTATTGTATTATTTTAAAGCAAATGTGTTTAAAGACATCAGTATCATGAAGATTTAAGAAAAATAAATAGTGATTTCCTTTAAATGTTTAAGCTCCCCCACAAGCAAACAAACCTGGGTTTGTGAGTTGGCTGGTTGATTTCTCACACCCCACAATTCAGTTGAAATAGCACTTCAGGACACTAACCATGGCAACACCACCAAGAAACATCCTGGATCTGTCCATTCCACGGTTTAGAAATCCCACAGATTTGACAGATACATTTTAGTTTAATAATGCCATTTTAATTCATTATTATTATCCTTCTTCTCAAGTGCGTCACCTCATCAACAACAGCTAGTGTTCCACTGTACCACAGAAGGACAAGTACACAGTGGATGCAATTCATCCCACCACCAAACTGATCTGCTTCAGGGTCTTCACGGGTCTGAGCACCAGCAGTCTTTGGTGTGGGCACTGCTATGTGCACATGTGACTCAATGAGCAAGAGGATGGAGAAGGGAAAAACAGCTGACCAGAAAGAAGATGGGACAGATGAACAGGACACAGGCCACTCTCCCAAGAAGAGATAACCCTGGGAATATTTCGAGTGTCCTCTAATTCTATTTATCATGCAAACCCTTATGTTTTATTTCATTGATATTTCCTTGGTGGCCAATGTCAAGCCTTCGCTTACATCATGCCATTTAGTTTCTGCACGTGCCTTTTGCTGATGGCTCTGGAGCTACCAATAACAAAAGGCTATTGGGATATTAATGGCAGAACCTCTCTATAAGCTTTACTGTCAAACTTAATTGTGGCAATTACATCGAATCAGGTGGGAACTGCTGTTTCAGTTGTCTTGGGCTGACGAGCTGGGAAGGAAGAGGAAAGTGCAGGGGAGCACAATAGGCTTCCCACTAATAAAGCAGTTTGTAGCAGCCACTGCTGCACGGACTGAAATTTGAGGTAACTGAAGGTATCTTTTGAAAATCATTGATGTATTGGCCAGACCCCTGGGGCATGCAAGCTTTTGTTGTTTGGCTTGGTTTTTAAGATTAATTCAGTGTTGATGAAAAGTGCTAAATGAGCAGACCTTTAGTCCAATATTTTCTCTTCGTCCCACAGATACGGAGCGGGTAAAACCAGCAAAGGGATGCGCAGGCTGTGTCCCCCACATGCTTCTGATGGGATGTAAGGACCTCTTCCTCCATCAGTAATTGTATGGTAAGCCCCAGCATCAGGAGCATCCACTCCACTCTCACTTGGTGCACGGACCTTATGAAACAGTCGTGTCATGAACCCCACGCAATTATTTTCCCAACTCTCTCCTTGATAGAAATAGCATGACCATGTACAAGACAGTGAGAGGACAGATGGCTTCATCTTTTAATCACTTTTTTTTCAGTCTTTAAACAAAGAAATAAATCATGACTCTCTTTCCCACACCAACTCCATAGAGCCCTTGGTCCCCTGTCAGCATCATCATGAAATCAGCTCACTCAGAAAACTCTCCAGTTCTCCTCATCAAAGAGGTATGATTGTGATTTGGACAAAAAAAATTTGTCTGCTTTTATCTTCATGTGAAATAGGTGTCTGACTGAATTGTTTTTGCATACAAAGTAAATAAATGCATTTATTTCTTTACTATTTGGAGATTTATAGCCTGAGGTATTTTGTTAAATGCTTTTAGGTATTACTGAAGGTAGTTTGAAAAAGCAGATCTTTTTTTAATTGTTAAACTAAAAATCTGCATGAAGTATTTGTAAATGAAATGTTAGTAATTTACATGCAAGATGAGTAGCATCTGCCTCCAACTTGTTTTCTGTATCTCAATCCAATACCTTGAACAAAAGGCAATTCCAGTAAGAAGAGTAATTAGATTTGCTTTGGAAAACAAACATAGTTCTGGTTTGTGCTAACTTTAGTTTTATTGGAAATAGCATGATCTAGAAAAAAATAAGGTGGCTATCACACAGAACATTAGGGAGACCACATTCAAAGGCACTTGGAGTCAAAGGGAGCTAAATGGATGCAACTGCTATTTGGGGGGGATTCAGTGTATCAGACCTAAAATATTTATAGTTTAGAAAAATGTTTCACTTATCCTTGATTCCAGCAGTCTCCTGCCAACTGCAGATGGAAATGTGGATGGGGCTTCCCAGGCACAAGCTAGTCTCTGTATCACTTGGCCAGTCTGGTCCTTCAGGGAGGTGCTGGGAATATCTGGGTCCATCTGCACCCCCTGCAGCACAGGCTGGAGGTGATTTGTGATAGGACAGACTTTTTTTTCTCATCTACCTGAGTTTTCACCTGTCCTGTCAGGTAAATCTAAACCAGCCTCTTGGCCTTGGATGTACAAAGTTTGATTGCATTCCCCTTTGCACTTGTGTGAAGCTGTAGAAGCTCCACAGACGTTGTTGGAGAAGCACCACTGTCAAACCTGTGGGTGTGAGGCTGCAGGGAATGCACTGCCACTCTTGGACCTCTCAGCTCCTTCAAAAAATGCTGCTCCAATGAAGTCATAGTGCTGCCAGGGCAGCAGACAGCCCTGATGCTGCTCCAAGCACGAGTGAACAGTGCCAGCCCCTGCCTATACCACGCTGGGAGCATCAATGCCGCGGGCACTCTGAGCATCCTCAGCCAGGAGGTGCAAAGAAAGGGTTGACCATAAGCAACAGCACAGTGCTCCTGGGTTCTGATCATAAGAGTGAGCAATTTGCTCCCTTTTTTGTTTAGTTCAAGCTTTGACTGGCACTGAAGCCCCTAATGTCCCCAGACCATGGCAGAAATGGTGACAGGTTTCCACGTGCAATGCTCAGGGACAGCCAGGAAGCCAGCAGAAGGCTGTCATTAGCTGTTGTATTGAAACCCATCTGCTCACTCAGAGTCCTTCCAGACTGGGCCACTTGTTTGTATTGTTTGCCATTTCCCTACATTCTCAAAATTGCTAGAGAAAGAGATTTTTTTTTTTATCTCCTCAAGATCTCCTTTTATTATAACCCAAAGAAAAATAACAAATATTCACATCCACAGGCAAACCTAATGACTTAATAAATTTAGTCACTGAAACTAGCAGCAATGAAAGAAAAAGCCCATTTGGCAAGTAGTTTGTGCCACAGTTTAGGAAAGGGATGTTAATTATGACTGTTGAAATATCTAATGAATACAATCCCAGAGTAACAGTTTTCCTTTGTTTACAGCACTTAACGGGTTTCTCTTTCATGTTCTGCACAATTACTGAACCAGATCTTCAGATGGGCTAAAAGCACTAAACTGCACCAAAGCCTGTGGCGTGGCGAGGCTTCCCTCACAGAGAACCTGGTTCAGGATATTTATTGATGTTAGTGTTAATACTTACAGCTCATCAAGTAATTTAAAACATATTAAGTAGGACTCATAAATATAAGCACAGCTATCAGCGGTGGCATTTGGTTGTGGTTGCAGAGGCAGACCATGGAACGACTGGATCATGTTCACTATGTCTGTGTAAGAGCTGCTCCGTCCCAGGGGAAGGGATGGTATTGCAGAAGAGCATCTGCTTTATGGTGCTCTTTACCCAGTAAAGCCCATTCTACATTCCCCACTGACCTCAGCCAGAGCAGGGTTTAATCAACACCCCTCTGATGCCAATAACACTGAGAAGTTCAGCACTGTTATCAGTGCACATAGAGTCCTGTGGACAAATAGAATACCGGATTCTCAAAGAGATTTGAGCTCCCAGACGGAATGCAAATGCCCATCTCCCATTTACAGCTGTGAAAGTTCGGAGACTAAACATGCCTTTGAGTATCTGAGAATTTGTGACCGCAAACCTCATATCATAGCACTTGCTCCTTGTATACTCTTATTCCCAGGACATGTCTTTGACCATGTAGGTCCTGTTCACAGGATAAGCCCTATGCAGACCACAGCAGCACTCCCACAGGCAATGATGCCTTGCATACAGCCTGATGGTATTCAGTGTCCTCCTGCCTCAGTGTAGCTTCTTCCATGACGTAGGGTTGCATCTGTCTGGAAATGCTTTAAAATAATTGTAGCTGCTCTCTCTTGGCATGCGATCAAGAATCGCAAATGTGCATTCAAACTTTACATCTCATCACATCTTTGTCCAGATGGCAGGTGATATTCTACTGTTCACACTTCACTTTTCCTCCCCCTTCTAGCTCCATGAGAGATTGGTGACAAGTCTTCTTGGTGGCCTTTTACAAGTAGGAAAGAGCAGATATGTTTTAAAATAACAAGCTGCTACATGGGAGTGTACAGCCCTGCAGCAGAGCAGAAATTCACTTGATGAGACAACATGGTATCTGCAAGTATTCTGACTCCACTTGAACTATCTGTGGGCTGGAGGGAACACATATTCAAATAAATCACCATCCATGCAGGTCTGGTCCCCAGCTCTGGGAACTGAGAAGCAGCATTAGCAAGCAATCTAACTTACTGCCTCTGAAAAGTATTAATAGAGGGCTATCTGCCCTCACTTCTGTGGAAACTCTCTGTGCTCAAGGCACGTATTTGTTCAGTTGGCTTCACTTTAAAACACCCAAGCAAGAGGTGGAGCACAGGTCTGCTAAGTCTTGCAAGCTGATCCAACATTGCTAGATAGAAAAATAAAATCAAGTGCTGGACAAGCTTCTGTAATCAAGCTTCAGATGTTTAGATGTGGACACAAAGCTGTCCTAAAGCACCTTTCCGTGTTCAAGGACTGGTAAAATTATCCCTATCACCACAGAGGAAGTTTGTAAATGCTGGAAACAAAGGTGCAATTGCAGCATGGACATGCCCAAGGTAACCCCTCAGCAGCAAGGACATCTGTCTGGGCACACAGCAGAGTATTTCCCCATGTCAGATTCTGCAAGACATGCTGCGCTCCATTCTCTCCCAGTTAACTGGTCACCAAGATCAAAATCTTGGCTACAAAGCAGATGAACCTAATGAGTTTTGGGCATCCTAATTCAGATCTGTCCATCCCATCATAGCTCAGTATTTTGTTCTTCTGCTTTCACCTCTTGGCCTCTCTGCTCTGCAGGCACATTTTTACCAAGTATTTCATAAAGTTAAAAATGCCCAAATTCACCGCGTTGGCCTTTGGCAAGCTTTTCATGCAATCCTGATAGGAACACAGCTTCTGACTTAATGAGTGCTGACAAGAACATAACTAGGGATGGCTCTTCAAGCCGGGCTGCTCACTTCCACACCTCCCTGGAGAGCCTGGGTGAGAGAATAGGCACTGGGAGTAAGATTTGGGTACCAGTGACTGCACAGCTGTGTGTACAGTGTCCAGTGGGGAAGCCTGCATATCGAGCACACAGAGCAAGTGACATATTTTGTCCTTTGCTTCACTTTTTCTTAACAATGGTCCCCCAATTCAAATTTCCAATTAGTGGTTGGATCAAATACATTTTCATTTAATTTATTTATTTAAATTTGGATCTTATTTCAAGCTTGAATTTTAAAGCCTTTTAAAGTGATCACAGTGTAGCTCATTCACATGGCACATGGTCTGTCCAGTTCAGCATCACTCTCCTAGGAAAGCAACTGCTTCCTCCCATGGGAGGGTTTCTGACAGTGTTGCCTCCTGTACTGCATTCCTGGCAGCCTGGTGATACAGTGCAATCCCAGGATAATTTCTAACCCGGGAACCCCAATTCATCCATTGTCTTCTCTACATTCTGTTTTTCTGACAAAGCGTCTGAAATTTGCAACGTTATCAGCTTTGCTTACTCCAAAACAGTATCCAGAAATACATCTTTGCATTCAGAGATAATGATCATGAGACAAGATGGGACAAGATGTTAGTTGCATACAAGAAAAACAGATTTCTTAAATTAGTATCATCCTGCCTCATCTGCTAAAGCCTGAAATAACTATGAAGAAAAATAATAATGTAAGAACCCTGAAATAGAGCCAGATGGGATGCTTTGAACCTGTGATCTCTCTATGGGGCCAGAGGGAGTTTCTTGGCATCAGTTTGAGTCTGAGCACAGGGAACAATAAACTGATTCGTGGCCTTTGGTTACTTCTGCCATAATTTGTATTATGGTTGATAATAATAACAATGTATAAACTAAAGTAACGATTATGTATGAACTATTTTCTTCTGATAGTCAAAAGAAATCTCTTAGTGGAAAATTAACAATCAGTGTTAAATTTATCACACTATGATAAAATAATACTCAAAGGCTCAAACGAGAATATGAATATTCTGGGCATTTAATAAAATGCCCTCGCCATGACAGGAGTACAGGGAACACTTCATATTTTCTACATTTTTGTGCTGAGATCCTGAGCACTGAAAGACCAACTGATTTCCTGGGTGCTCTGTGTCACAAGAGGTGTAGAGAAAGCTAGGCTAGCAGAGACACTTTTTTCCCGGGAGTTCCAGTTCAGTTTCTTAGCCAAATAGCCTCTCTTTTTGATATAAATGAAATAATGCAGTTATAACAATGTCAGGGAGAAAGGGACTGGGGGTTGAGTCCCAGTCCTTGTACGGCAGAGTCTCCGGTGGACGGTGCTTTAGCACACAGACCAAACCATTCAATTTTGTGTGTCGTTCATTTTCTGAAGTAACACGTCACGTGAGCAGAAGATAAAAGGACTTGCCAAGGAGCTCACCAGGCCTATTACAACCATAAGCTGCTGATGTACCGAGATAGCCTCTTTGCTTTGACTCTGAAATTCAAACCCCAAGACTCGGTGGAAAGACACTATTTCCAGCATGCTCCTTATCTCTCCCAGTGCTGGAAAGATCTCCTCTGAATTAAACCAATTTCAGACCTGTCATGACCAGGGCTGAAAATTCAATTTCCTTGCTGCTAAAACTTCCATCCTGAAAATAAGTGGTGCTAGATTATTAATATTTTGACAGGTTACTGACAGGTTGGCTACAACTGGCCAATTAACAGCAAGCCCTGTGGTCCAAAGCATCAACCGAGGCTGGGGTGAGCTGGTGTTGGACAGGCAGGATCTTACAACCAGGACAAAATGTTATGAAGTGTGACAATTTATGTGGCTTTTCCCTCCTCCTTGGACAAGCTGCTGAGGCACCACGCAGAGAAATGGAAACTTTAATGGCATATTCTTGGGTGGAGGCCAGCTCTGCTGCCCACTGGGAGGACCAAAGGGAACCACCGAGATCTGTGCCTCAAAGCCTGGGTTCCAGCAAGGTTTCTGCTGACAAAGCCAGCAAAAAAAGGTCAATGGTTCTTCCTTATCTGCCAGGGGGACCCTGAGGTGTCTGCCCCATCTCTACGGGGGGCTAGCATCCAAGCAAATCACAAGCCCAACACTTCAAACCCCTCTGCTCATCATCCCAACCACTAGCGAAGGTGGGTATATGCTATAAAGGAAGACTGTGAAGGGGGGTTGCAGGCACATTTCTGTTGATTCTGAGCATCATTTGCTGCCAGGGGGGTGAGCTTGTTGGTGAATACTTCTCACGTAACTGAAGCATTGGATTTTAATTCCCAAGAGCTGGCTCCTCTGTTTGTCCTGACTCCTCCAGGCTGTGTCCTTGAGCCAGACACTTTAGGCTACTGTCCCATCTAATATTCAATATACTTTAAATTGCTCATTGTGTATGAAGAGCCTGTCTTTGGTTGCATATAATAGGGAGATATTCAGCCTGAGGAATGAATGAGCCTCCAGATCCTCAGAACATTGTTGTGAAAGAAAGAGAGGAGAAAGAAAGTGTTTGGCATGAAGTGCAGACAGCCCTTTATTCATTAATTTTCTGGGAATTCAGGAAATCAGCCAATTCTGCTGTGATACAAGTCCTGTCCACATATTGATCACAGTATCTCTGCATAGCCTGAAAGAGCTGGCAAATCTCACAGTCCAAAACAACTGCACAAAGAAGACTGGGCTTATTTATACCTTGAATGGCTTTCCACAATATGCATGTGCTGACAGTCTGACTTGTTCCTTGTTGGTTAGTTTCTTTTTGATGCAAAACAACCTCTGGACAACGCACAAACATTCTGAATGGACCCAAACTATGCCACAGCTTAGATCTGACTGTTCCAGTGTCTGCAGCCAAGTGACCCATGGTAGCTGACACTCTGCTTCCCAGGAATCAGACAGATGGAAGTATACCATCAGAGATTTTGCAGTGCTGGCTATAGTGAATTTTTTCACTCTGTTGCACACTTTGCTAGAGAACTCGGATCAGCTTTGGCATCTGATCCTGTTCAGAAGCCAACTAATGACTGCAACTTCCTACCTAAGATAATACAGGCACTCTAGAGAGAGCCGTATACTACACTAACTCTATTTGGCACAATGCACAGTATAAAGCAGGAGACCATTTTATTGTGTTACTGGTATACAGAAGACTGTGCAACTGCCTTTAAATTATATGACCCAAAATACATCAAGAAAGCAATCCAGTGTTAAAAATTGCTGTTTCCTCTTTGTAGCTACTTACTGTAGCATGCAGCCTCAGTGAGATCCAGGGTTTTCAATCAGATCTGTAAACATTTTGTTTTACAGAGGCTGTGTCTACAAATGCAGGACCGAATGTGTACAGCATTGGTGTCAAGGGCCTACCACTCCCACTGTACACATTTCAGGACAGGTTCAGTCTGATCTAGCTGCCACCTGCTCCCATAGTCTGAATATCGAGCACTTCTGGAGGGTACTCTTCAGTTTACCCTCATCCAAAAGGAATCTAGTTTCTACAGCATAGGACCACGCTGTGGTGCAAACCTAAGAGCTCTGTGTGAAGGTGACTGGAGGGATCACTCCAAGAGTGCAGTCCTGGGCTGAACTAAAACAGTAATAGCAGAAATGACTGGGATAGCTGGCTTGCTGCAATAACAAATAAATAATAAAGCAGGCATGTGATGGATGTGAAACATCCAACGACTTACGGCACATTGGTTATCCTTAAAAGGAGCCGAAGGCCCTGTGTGCTCTCTGATCTAAACACATGCTGGAAAACAGGGATGTGAGCAGCACGCTGTAGCTTGCGTGGTGACTGTACACCTTCTCCTACCATAAGGAGTTTGCACTTCAGATTGTTCCGTTATCATCTGAAATGCCTCATAGCCACGCTGGATATTGGAGTAAGAAGCCTTCCAAAAAAGACTTACCACCAACATCCACAAAGAGAAACAGCTACATTAGCAGTAATAATAACACAAAAGGTCAGTTATTAAACCTGCCTATTTGAATCTCAGTACCTTGCTTGCAGAAAGCCTGGAATTTACTACTCCAGTGTCACAGCTGGATCCTTCAGAAGTCTGAAAATACTTTTCTTAGCATGATAAATTTTAAAGAAACCTTGTTCATCTGACTAGAAAACCTCAGGTCTGTCCTGCCTATCATGTCTCTCTTCCACTAGAAGAAGGAACATGTCATTACTGCTTTCTTCTGCACTACTCCAGAACAAGGCAAAAAAAAATTACAACTGGACTAAAAAAAAATCCACAAAAGAGAAAACATTTGCTCATGAGCATAACAGTCCTTCCTTACTGTCCACAATATTTAGCAGTTTTCATATGTGGGGTTTTTTTATCAATGCAAAGTCCTGAATAATTAGTGCAGCAACAAGAGCAGAATTGGATCCACTATGAAGCACTAGAGCTGGACCACACATTCTGTTCAAAGAATAAACACTGATTCATGACTGTTTCAATTAAAATGGATATGATCACTTTCCTAATGAGGGAAATGAAAGAGAAGATTAGAAAGTTCTGTGGGAACATAACTACTGGTGCTAGGAGAAAAAGACAGGAAGATAACCTGTCTCAAAGTGTCTGATTTAACTCAACCCAAGGCAGGAACTTCACGCAAGCAGAATGAGTTAGCAGAACTCTGCTATCTGATGATGTATTCATGCCAGTGGACTGGAACAGTTCCTTCTGCCCCTATAGTCTATGGTGTTGGGGTCAGCAACAGGCACAGTGTCCCACCCTGTCCAAATCTGTCACAAAGGACAGTGAACAGTGTAGCCACGAATGACTGTCAGCATATTTCACAACACAGAAGCATCTGGAAGGTGAAAAACCGTGAGGCAGGAATTCGACCAGGCAAGTGGCAGAATGCTTATAAAACCACGGGACTTTATTTATAAGTTTTATGCTACTGCATCCTTACGGCCCTAACCAAAGCATATTAGCAAACTGATAGACTCAGAAACACAGGCAACAAGCCTGTGCACTTAGAGGAACACAGAAAGTAAGAGCACCACGGGGAGCATTTTACTTAGAAGAGGGCAGTAAAGAAAAATGAGGCATGTGAGGCACAAAAGAAAAATAATGAGAGCTCTGAAATGTTGCTTTTTAAGTTGTTCATAAAAAAAAAAAAAAAAGCTTTCAATTGACAAGGATGCTTTAGCAAGTCCGCTTACTAAATTTAACTTTGATAATGAAAAGTCTTGGATTTTGTTCTTTGTTTTTTTCTTTTCTTTTTTTTTTTTGTTAGCGTAAATTCGATAAAAAAATGAGGCGTGATAATCCTGGTGCTACACAATTTCAAAAGCCATTTTGCAGCTCTAGCCTCTTCAGAGGGTGCAGATAACATTTGCATGGATACAAAGCCCTTGCAGAAAGAATGTTCCTTAAGGGCAGAGCTGGCTGTAGGGTTTAATACAGTAGGAACCGAGATCCAAAATCAGCAGCATTCACATTAATAGCCATTAAATTATTTATTCATATCAGGCTCTGGAAGCCTGTAGAAAGACTAAGTTGTTCTGAAGGGCTCAACTCTCATCAACTTTGTTGCATGACTTACTTTCAGTTACTGTTCTGTGGGATGTTACCTCAAGTCTTGACGTACACGGGGGGAAAAAAACCATCTTTGCACCCAGTAATGTCCATACCCAGGAAGCAGCTGCCATGGTGCAGCACAGCCCATGCTCCAATGCAGCAGGACAGAGAGTGTGCAGCGTGAAGGAGGCTCCTTGAATTATCTGATCCAGTCCTTGCTATGGCACAACACCAGTTCTCAACAAAGCACCACTTAAAACCCTCTGATTTCTTTGTGAAAACCATGTGAAATGCATCAGATCTTGCCTGCGAGGCCAGAGGGACAAGCAGCAGGGCCACAAAACCCTAACCTATGGTGCAAAAGATGCCAACAAAGCAGTATTCTGCACTAAAAAGTTCTCAGCCTTTTTCCCCCCGCCCACTTGTGTCCTGAGCCCTCCTGCTGACCTTGCTCCACTTAATTACCTCTATAACCAAATTACGCTGCAGCAGAATGTAATGATGCAATCAAGTAATGAGCTGTGCTTTTGCTCCTGGTCTTGTGTGCAAAGCCACCTTTGAAGAGGGCAATAAAAGGAGCGATTATTATAAAAGCACAGCACAGTCCCATGTACCAATTACCGGCCACAGTTCGGGGGACAACGTCCGCTGGCAACGCTGATCCATCGGCTGCCTTCCCTGCACCGCAGCCTCACAGCCAGCGCCGTGGGGCTCGTCCCCACGACAGACACGCCGTGTGACTGGGCGGCATTCCTCAGGATACCAGCTTCTCCAGCAAGCCATCTCTGTTTCAAACACCCTTATTAAAACTGACTTAAGAACAGCTATACCGAGCCAGAGCAGTAGAATGGCAGAGGTGCTGAGGGAAAGGTGTAAATCCACGGCAAACTTGTATGGAAACTCATCCTTGCTCCCAGCAGTGGGGAGCTTCTGCATGCCGGATCCAGTGACAGTATCCTCACGCTTAGGGAAAACACCCAGCTTCCCCTGGGAGTGCACAGGAGTGGCAGGCATTGTGTGCTCAGAGCAGGGTGCGGAGCTGACATAGCTCCCCAAGGAGTCACAAGAAAGATCTGAGCTAGGAGAGGCTTCAGGGAAATGTTTACGGGAGGGAGGTTTCCTAATGGGGCTCAGTTTGGAAGAGCAGTTCCAGGATTGCACTTTGCTGCCCAACCTGGGGGAGGCTGTGCTCACATCAGGTGAAGAATCCACCTGTATCAAGATTCTGAGGTGGGTGGCAGCAAATGGCAAAAGAAAATGTGACATTTTAGGGAGAAAATCAATTGCCTAAGTCAATTTTGACCATCGTGACACTCGTCTGTGTTGTGCTAGACTCACGCTTAAACAGGCAGCTTGGTGGGACAGAGGCAGGATCAACCCCATAATGCCACAAGTAAGGGTGAAGGTTTTTCCCTTTAGGGAAATAAATGGTGCCAAAAGCAGAGCAACTGAATATTTTACATCACTCACACAAGGGTCCTACAAGGGATGAAGTCCCACCACATGGTGAGGAGGTAAGGGACACACAGAAATGAGGTCAGTTGCATAAGATTCTTGGAAAGGCTGCGTCAGAGTCAGAATCTATATTTTCTGAATCCCAGCCCAATGATTTCAGTGTACAAGCTTTTCTCTGCCCCATTCAGGCTACCATGGGAAGGTACTGGAATGCCAGCCAGAGAAGGATCCATGGCAGCCCCTTTATGTCCAGTCTGCAGGAAAAACTCCACTCTACATCACCTTCTAAGCCCCAGAGACTCAGCACTGAGGCACAACATTGCTGTGGCCCATCTCTTTTTTCTAGCAGTAGTGGCATCGATGTTTGGAAACACAAAGTAATTCAGCAGCGATGCCAAACACATCAAAAAAACCCCAAAAGTTCATGGAAATGAATTCCCTATCGTCAGCAGCAGCTTCTCCCTTTGCAAAGATAAATAGCTTTTTATGTATGCAGCATATGTGCTAGCATGTACTCTACAGCTGACAATGTTCAGCCTCCAGTGTAACTTGTCAAAGCCTGATGTGCCTTCCCTTAATCAATGTGGCAAGCTCCTGAGCACCACGTGCTTCAAGCAGTGGGCTGTTTTCCCTGTAGGCAAAAGAATGAACCGCACTGTGATTCTTGCCGCTGCACTTTGACATACGCATCTCCCAGTGATCAAAAGCCAGAACAGAGCTGGATGCAGCTCACAGCTTCTCCAGCACAATCCCTCGAAGCTGTGGCTCCTCAAAAGGCCCCAGGAAGAGGTGCTGCAACATCCCCTGGCTCCATGTGAAGAAACAAACTGGAGAAAGTGATGACAGACAACGTAGGATGGCCACAGTGCTTCAAGGGCCTCTTCTGCTCCCAGTTCTAATTGTGCCTTTTCTTTCTGTTCATTTTGAACTGAATAAGATGAGGGTCACCCCAACATGAATAATTCATGAAGCAAATTCTCCCTGTATTAGCTGCTCCACTCCCCTATGCAATACTGGGACAAAGGACGAATCTCTGCGGACACCAATGAGAATATTGTGGGGTAAAGAAAAATTGTGGCCAGATACGTGGGAGTGTTTACAAGGGGAATCGCTGAAACCAGACAATTTATGAAAATCTGATGACCTCAGAGCAGTCGGGGATACCTGAGGTGTGGCAGGCAATCCCACAGCTCCAGAAGCCATCTGCAAGCTAAAGGTGTGCACCCAGGGACAGGGCACCAGGGAGTTGTGTCGGCACTCACAGGTCATGCAGAACAACTGCACTGACTGCACTTTCAGGAGAAATGTGCTGCGGACAGCAGGGAAGCACAGTGTTTTCATCTTCATCCTATCTGACAATAGCCCTTTAAGGGATGACCCTGCAGGGTGTTTCTTCTTCGGGCTGTTTGGCCTGGGAAAGGGATGTGTTCTCTCCCATGCTTTTCAGGACACCAGTTTGCTCTAAAATGCCCAAACAACTTCTCTCTTCAGTCTCACCACATGGGCAATGCCATAGCGTACCAACTTCTTCCTCTTCCTTCAATTCATAGCTTACATTATCTTTCTCCCACTTCTGATTCCTCCTTCTTTATTCCTTGGCACTTTATTTCACCCCAGCAAGCTTCTGTTCCTCAGCCACAGTTTTAGACAAACCAGATCACCCAGAAATTCATCTGCTCTGTTGGGTCCTTCAGGCACAGGGCACACACACTGTGCTGTACTCTCTAAGCCTTTAGACACAACTCTCCTCTGTTTCAACTTCAACTGACTGTAAAAAAAAACCTCTCTTAGGCAACTTCCATCATACAGAAATGTGAAACAGGAAAAGGGCTTTTTAAGTGTAATGAGAAAGGGACACATTGCTCTCCTTTACAAGAAAGTAAAAGGACCAAGATCACTTTCAACGTCTCAACCCAACACGAGAGCCTCAGCCCTGGCAGGCAGTGAGAAATCTCCAAGTGCTGCACATGTGAAGTAAGTTCCATGCAACTGATTTCAGCACATCTCTTACCCATCTCTTATCTCTGCTGCAAGCCCGCATCATAGCACAGAGCAGTAACAGCCAGAGGCCTCTTGGCTGGCAGCCTAATCACAGGGGACAACAGTGGAGCTAGGAGCTGTGAACTGGTCCAGTCTGGGCAAGGAGGGCACCTCGTGCCCACCACAGGATAGCAGAGGGATTTCTCATCCCTCCCTTCCTCTCCTATGTGCATGCTGTGGTACCTAAGCAGCTGTCAGCACCTCCCCTTAGTGCCAGTGGTAGGAATTTGGGAAGGAGCCCCTGCAGAAGCACATATTCAGGCTCTACACTTCTCGACCCACCCTGAGAGCCAGCAGGGATTCTCCTGGGGGACCTTCCACAGCCCTGACCCACCGTCAGCAGAGCAGGGCAGCACTGCCATCCCTACTGCCTTGCGGGATGGGCAGCGCTTGCTGTGCTGAGCTAAGGCTTATCCATTCCTGTCATTCCCCTGCAGGAAACACACACAGCAGCCCAGATGAGCTCCACACATGCTGCATTTTAGACCCACCAGGTCGACTCGTATATACTGTGCTGCCTACACACGTGCACTGGCTGCTTGCATGGGATTTCTGCTACCCTGGATGAAGCTTCAGCAATAGCCAAACTTCTCTGCTTCTGTCTGGAGGAAATTTTGGCGTGAAAAAAGAGTGTCCTGTCCTACTGCCACACTTCCTGCAGCCAGGAACCCCCAGGTCTACCCCCCAACTCCTCCACACCACATACAATCCTTGCAACAGCTAGTAAGTGGTGCAGAGACATGGCTCCTGCCCAAACGCACGACAGTTTATTGCTGCTGCTGTCAACTCACTCTGTTGAAAATCCACACAGCAACAGCAAGAATCTTTGGCGAAACAGGTTAATTTCCATGAAAAAGCTGTTTCCAAAGGAAAGAGTTAGAGGCAGTGTGCAGGGATTGACTGTCGGGAGCAACCATACTCAGAAATTCACACCCTGAATGTACTGCCAAGACTGAATGGGGTTTGCACGTAATGGCCCCAGTGCAAGGAGGTTGCCACTGGTCTTAGGAGAGAAGGAAAGAGCAAGAGAGCAGAGCTCATGTGCTATGGCTTGGCTGCTCTCCTCTAGAGCACACACCAACAGCATTCCCAGAGCTGGGAAAGCACTGTAGGTAGCCCCATGTTCATGTGGAAAAGACAAAGCAACCCTCAACCCTCCCTTCCCCCAAAAGATAATCCCACTGGTTTGGCAGTTTGGACTTATATCCACTACTGACAGCACCTGCACATGTGGAGTAGCAAAAGCACTTTTCTCTTAGGAAGAAGGGAATTGTTGTCATATAATCATGTCCCCCAGTTACTGGGTTCATCAAGTCTTCAGTGTAAAAATACAACAGATCTGCAAAATGTGCCTGGACCATTGCAAGGAGAGAGGCATTTCCTCTCTTCTGTTTATCCCTGCATTTAACAGCCAGTCACCACAGAAAATGCCAGTAACTCTTGCTCATCGATTCCCACCTTATCCAAACAAAAGTCCTCCCAGGACAACCACTCTGAGAGTAGACCCTGGCCCCACCAACACCGGCACTGCTGAGAGAAAGCAAGAGCAAGCAAACTCCTAACCCAGCTGAGGGTCCAGCAGACACATTCAGGTCCTTGTTTCCCATCTGTCCTCTCTTTATTAAAACAGATACAGCACACACACAAAAACAACAAAAAAAACACCCAACCAACAAAAAACAAGCTTAAAATATAATCTGGGCAGGGCCTGGTATGGATGGAAAAGGCAACAGAGGAAGGAGTGTGACTGGCAGAGCCACAGCCCCCATGTCCCATCACACCAGGGTGGCTCTGTGACAAAGCAGGGGACCTGACAGCTCCAGGAGAAAGGCACATTTGTAACAGAGGGCCCTTGCACAGACAGCAAGTTTGGTGCCAGCGGGTTACACGGTTTGTGCTTTTTAAGTTTGATTTTGTCCAAATGTATACACTTGTTCAGAGAACGGAAGTGGTGTTGCAGCTTGGTCTGTCTGTGTGTCATTTCAGTGTCTATGTCTCAACACCTGGGGGCAGAGAAACCAGAGATGAGACTCTCCAGGGAATTTATGATGTCAGAGCCATCTCTCCTGTAAGGAAGGGGGTATTTAGGGCAATGATTCCCAAAGTCAGAACATTTTATTGATGTTGTAGGGACTAGAAAAAACACTGACATGAACTGTCTCCATCTTGGAAGGAAGCATCAAGGACCTCATCAGATTCTGAATGTTCACCTTGGTCTGACAGTGTCTATGCAACACTTTGGTGTTAGGGGAAGCACCAAAGATTGGTCTTGGAAGACTTCTGCCAGGGAGGGGATAGGTTGTGGCTGGCTGTGGCTGACAGCAGGCTTTCCCTGCTGTTCTGTCACTACAGGTAGAATATTAATTGCAATTTTCTATGCCTTCAAAGAAGACAAATACACTACGCACAGATGGGTGAAACTTTCCGGATCTCCCCTGACCTTGAAGGTCCCTTGACAAAACTTTCCTCTGTATTTTAAATGCCGTTTCTATGCTATCGGCGAACCCTTCTGTCACGCCTACTGAAAATCCTTTCGGCATTCGGAATATTGGAGATTGGCTATTTGGACAGGTGACAAACCCATTTCTGCTAAGCCAATATTTCTCAAATCAAGAGTCACCGAGAAATGGTAAGAAGAGTGAAACTAGATGAGAGCTGGAGATAGCATCCTGGCTCCCAGCTGATTTCCTGAGCGTCTTGCCAGCCAGAGTGTTCTCCTGTACTTGATTAATTTAAATTGGGAGTTTCTGAAAACAAAAAGTGTCACACTCAGCTTCTAATCAGAGCGTAAAGGTCCCGCAACTGATCAGCAGGCAGTGAACGCTCAACTGCACTGCAAGATACTCACTCTTCTGAGATCTCTTGCCAATAATCATATTTTCACTGTGCGGCTCTTTAAACCGAGACAAATAACCTCAACATCAGAACAATAACCTCTCACAGCTCTGGCTCCCAAGTAATTACTCCAGGGACCTCTGTGCCGTGCCAGCCCCACTCCAGGCACAGCCCCTGCAGCTGGTTTTTCCTGGGGGTGAAGCCCAGCACTGCCCATCTGAGCATCCCACTGGTCCTTCCAGCCACTTTCCAGTGTCCCTCTACCTGTTTGAGCTTCCATCTGAATTTGGGAAGAAGAATTAAGAACTTTTCTTTATTCTGTATGTTCCTGGCCCCGGGCTATCCAGCTACCATGAAAATACAAACCAGTGGCTAACGGAAATGGCTATTACTAAAAGGCTTCTTGCTACATTACTTTTTATACAGATCCTCATTTTACATCCAAACAGGCACCTTTTCCTAACAGACGCATGCATACTCAGTAAGCTGTGAAAGTACAACTTTATTACCATGGATTTACCTCAAAGGGCAAAACTGAGCCAAAAATCAATTCAGGTTTGCTGACAAAAAGCAAAATGCTAATACTGGTGTTAAGGAATCAAAATGTCACTCCTTAGCACCTGCATGAATATTAATCACCTCATTTTTTACATAACATTTTCCTTTCCTTCGCTTCGCAGCTGCTTTGCAGAGCAGCTTATACCTTTCTCAGTTTGGCCTGGAACCAATCCATGCCATTTTCTGTGCCAGATGTGTTTTCAGGTGAGAGGGTCAAAGGCCCTTGGCATTAAAATTAATTGATTTTGAGTGGCTCTCTGAATTTTGTCATCAGTTCAGTAACAAGCCCAGGTTTAATGGCTTCAGATCTGTGTATGCAATATCACAGTGCATGGCCACAAGTGGAAATCTGGCCCTGGATTTTTAGACTTAAAACTATCAGTCTTTCCTACTTTAATTACTGTCATAGACAGACTGTACCAGAGTACAGCACATGCTTGGATGCCTGTCTCCCAAGGCAGATATTTAGCAGCTTTGACATGTAGTTCGTTTAGTTACTCAGGCTATGAAATAGTTTTGGCACCCGACTCCCACTGAGTGTCAAAGGGAATTAGGCACCTAAGTCATTTAAGCACATCTGTAAATCCCACAAAGCTTCTGTAAGCATCTTTCCACATCCAAATACTATTGGAAATCTGGGTTGTAATGTAGATGAAGTAGAAGACACATAAAGATCTATAAGTAATCTGTTAGTGCTATTAAAGACTTTTAAGTGGCTACGATATGTTAAATACACAGGGCTTGTTAACAGTAGCAGGCTGTGAGATGAAGCTCGAATTCTAACGCAACAAAAACCACACAGTAAACAACGTCCTGTGTGCGAAACTGGAACATCATTATTATACTGGTTCAAAACCACAGGAAAATCTTCAGCCTCATCCGAGCAACCAAGGAGACTATATGGGAGGCAACTCGCAGAGGCACTAAGCATCGGCAGCTCTTTTTTACCGGGTCCTGATGACCCTGCAGCACATCATCTCTGCAGTGGAGGCATCAAACCTGGCTGTGCTGGCTCTCACCCTTTGAACTCTTTCAAGGGGAAACGTGCTTCTGTGATTAACGAGGGTTATTAACAGTGCTCGATGACTTGCGATGCCATTCATAATCAAACAGGTAACAAAAAGCGGAAGAAGAGGAGTGGAATAGAATTAAAATACAGACTGTCTCCAGCCTGCCATCCTAGGTCAGTGACGTGCCTGTGCCTCCAGCCTGCTATGCATATACAGAAATTAATGCAGTGACTGCAGATGTACAGATAAGGACAGACTATGATTCCAAATGTCTTTGCTTAGAAGACACTCAAGCAGTCAAGCATAATATTAACGTGAAAATACGGCCATCATGTAAATCACTGACTTCAAGGCCAGGAATTATGTCTAGAGACCTCAAAGCTGTCTATCTTCTCTGAAGCAAATATACTAAATCCAATCCTTACACATGTTTGCCTAACGTGGTCTTAAACGTGCACAATATCCCTAACTGCTTGGCCTGGTATTCCCCGAGCTAGTGAAGTTCTTCCTTCCTTTCTTACCGAGAGTTAAATCCTTCTTTTGTTTTTTATTTCCATTCCCACAATGATCACACAGAACAATTGGTCACAACCATTCTAAGAACAGTTTCTGTTGTCTGTGAATGCTGCTCTCATGCCTGTCCGTCATCCTTCATGCCTCTGTGCCACATCTGACCTTCTCTCTTCTAAGAAAAAAAGAAAAATGCATGCACTCTATCCTCCCATTATTTAATATTTTTCCCTCTAAACCTTACTGTTTTCCTCTGGAGTTCTTTCTTTCTCCTTGCCTTCCTTTTTTTTTTCCAGATTTCCTGTGGTTTTCTTAAGCATGATGCCCAGAACTGGTTCCAGTCCTCCACACGAGGAGCAAAATAACAACCCCTCCTCCCCAATAGCATCCCTTCAGAGCCAGAATGAAAGGTGCCTTTTTTATAAGCTTCCCATGCACTCTTGACTCATGTTCAATTTGTGGTCCACTGTAAGCTCCTGTTTCTCTCCTGCAGTGTTGCTGCCTTCAATATTTTTCATTCTCTATCTGTGCACTTAAGTTTTCTTTCTAGAGTGTAACTCATGAGAAACTCATCTTTACTGAATTTTACTCTATTGATTTTGGACTACTTCTCCAATGTATCAAGGTGATACTTGGGTGATTCTGACTATATTCTTCACAGTGAATTCCATTTTGGCACAATCCATACATTTTTCTAGGAGTACGGTCTCCTATCACATGCACCATTAATGAAAACATTGGCTTGAACAAGACTCAAGACAAACTGCTCAAGATTCTTCAGAGTCTGTTCCCCATTTAACTGCAACACGCTGCTACACAGAGGGTGATTTTTTCAAGTAAGTGTCCTGCCATCTCACATGAATTTAATCCACCCCCCTTTTGCTCAGACAGGAGATCCTTGTGGAGTGTTCTCAAAAGGCTTATTAATATCATAGCACATCACATCCCAATTCCTTCCCTTTTGTCTCTAAGGTCAGTTAGCTGCTCTGCCAAAGAATGCAGCTGCACTGGTTTGAGATGATCCGTTGTAGCATCTCCTGTGCTTTATACTAACACAAGAAGAAGCAAGTCCTGGAAGAAGCAAGTAGAGCTTGTCACCCTGCATCCTGACTGCAGTCACTGCATAGATGCAATAGGACTGGGAGCAGAGTAAGGCTTGGGTTTTTCAAACTTACATGCTTTTTAGATATATAAATCTTTTCTGTTCAGAAATATAGGTTCAGGCAGTTAATAATGGCACTGGAGTGTGAAAAAAACAAGGTAAGTCTATAAAAAGTGGATGGACTTTTCATGCAGTTAATTCTTCATACAGTGCTTTCTTTGCTGTATTCTCCAGCTGCATAATAACTATTTCCCCTTGGAACAGCCCCTCTGTGTCCTTGCTTTCTCTCTCTTTTTTTTTTTTCTTCCCTAACCCATCTTCAGTTAAATTTTCCCAACTCGGCTCTCCTCTGAGAGAGAGTTTGAAAGCTGCCTAGCTAAGTGATTTGCCCAAAGTGCTCCATTTGACAGAGGTGGGCTATGAGAGCTGGGAGGAAGGGCAAGCCCCGAGGGGAAGCATCAAGCAAGTCCCTGGAACTGGTTCAGATTTTGTTAATGAGCCTGGCAGGTGAATGGAAGAAGCCAAGTGTCTGTTTGGCTTATCAGCAAGGACCCTTTTTAACCTCTAGTTAATTGGCTTTTATTGATTTTCAGGAAAAGAGGAATTTCTGTGCGATTCTGAGCAATCTTAGAGGACATGCTGGACTGCTCATCAGTTTGGATTCTCCCCCAACCTAAGATTCCTCTATTTGCATTTTTCTCTCTCCTGGGCTCAAATATCACCTTTTTCCAGGACTGGAGACACACGAGAGATGTCACGTTCTCGAGAGCTGTGTAAGAGAATCCTGGGTGAGCATTCAAGCCCAAGCAACAGCCGGGATGCTGCAAGTACCCAGTACACCCAGACCTGCAGAGATAGGCTCCTGTCCAAACTGCTGGAGCAACCCCCTTCAAAGGCACACTGCTGTGTCTGCACAGCCCCTGAGAACAACTCTGGGTTGTACAAGGCTCTTCCGTGGCTTTGTCACACCATCATTATTTGCTGCATATTTCTTCGGGTCAAAGTCCTTGAAAAACAATGAAAGGGTCACGGTGAGGACCAGTGGTGATGCTTTTAAAGCATAAGATCGAGCATTGCGTGCCCTGGGTTACAGCTTGGGGCTGGGCTGGGGGGATTTAAGAGGATATAAGACCTGCTGGGATAATTCTGGAGGACTGCAAAAGGACCAGAAGAAACCACACCTGTCCTGCTCTCTCTGGACTGCCTCCTGGGGAATGGCTGGAACCAGGCTGTTCACTGAAAAAAAGAGCTTTGGAGTAAGCTGCCATCCATTCAGTGGGAATAACTGGGGAAGCTGGGCCAGGGAGCACAACCGAGAGGTAAATTACTTGACAGCACACAAATTGGGTAGTTTTGGAAGATTATCTCGATAATATCTGCTGGAAAATACGTTTTTTGTCTACTCTGAATGGACAAGTTACAGGATGAGATGGGAATACAGGGTTGACCCAGTCTGGCAGCTGCTGTGCTTTGCTTTTTTATTATCACAGGAAAGCTGATTCTTGATGTGTCTGCCATACTAATGATGTGAGAGGCACCACAAATGACTGAGTTTTGCAAACTCCAAAGCAAGGCTTGACATACAATAACAAAAAATAAAAAGGCAAAGGAGGAAGCTGACAAGAAATGCTCTGTTCATTTACTTGACACAAGTAGTTTGGGTTTTAATTATGCATGTCACTGCTTCACAGGGTGCTGGGGACCATTCCACTGCAGCTTATTCTGAAAAGTAATTTAATTCTCAGTAACAGGAATCCTTGCTGGTGCTCTGCCGTGGCTGCTGTATTCTTGTTTTGGGATTGAAACAGCAACTATCACTGTGGAAAGGCTCCGTCAAGGAAATGAAACATATATATCAAGCCAAGGAAACATATATGGATACACACATGTGTTTCACAGGCACTCTCATAGTGACAGTTACCTACTAGTCATGAGAGCTGTAAATCAAATGAAATTACTACACCAACTTAACAACTGAAAATTTAACCTATAAGTGCATGAAAATAGGTATTTGCACAGGTGAATACATCCTATGACGCCTCTGTTCAGCCCGAGTCTTGCATACTTATATAGTAGATAAATTACACCATTAAACGTAAGACTGCAGAGCTGCCATCTGAGGGCTGTGCAATCAGAGAGGAGAGCAGGGATCCTGCTCCTCATCCTCCAGCAGTCTCAGCCTTCAGCTGGGACAACAGTGCCCGATGTCGGGTGCTGACTGTCCGAGCAGAACCGAGGGGGAAACTCACCCTTGGTGCTTTGCGCTGACTTTTGCCAACTCATATTTGGGCTCTGCTGAAACCAAGAGGATACCGGTTACTGACACAAGGGCAGAGGAGAAAGGAAAAAAAAAACAACTTGCAAAAATCTGGTGACATGATAATTTCAAATCACTGCCTCTGGGTGCTCTGCTGATGAACCAGTGTGACCAGTTGTGCAGGGCTCGGCTCACTACTGATCCTGACAGATTAGAAAATCTTTTTCATGTCTAAAAGGGCACAAAGTGTCGAAAACATCAAGGACCTCTTCAAATGGTATTTCCCCATTTTTATTTACCATCAGTGAGTCCTAGTTAATACCTGTATTGGACACAGAGAACTCCAGCCACAGATTTTTATGTTCTGCATGCAAGTTCTTGTACTATACGTAGGAGTTGCCACATCAGATAAGACTGGGTTGTGGGAGGGGTGTCCAGTAAAACATCCCATCTCTGAGCAGCACAAGCTTCTTCAGGGAGCATGCAAGCACTGCTGCCATGGCAGTCATGGCATAACTTGCCTCAAGGAAAATTTCTTATGTAGCCTCAAAATTTAAAGGTTGGCTTAAATAAAAAGTCATTGCATCAGTTCAGCTCCTGGGGAAGCCAAATCCACAGCCGCAGCATTTTTGAACCTCCATGTCCTACCACCAGGCAGTTCACTGCAGAAAAGGAGACTGAACTGATGCATAAAAAGGTAATAGGTTTTTAAGTAATAGAAGGGAAGATGATGTGGCCTATAAAGGGCCATCATAAAAAACGTCGCACACTTCCCAAGGACGGGAAATGACACTGGCAGGTCTGCCCTGACACACTGCAGCTGCCAGGATTAAAAAAATAAAAAACGAATTAGCACAGAAATGTTACTACCCCATCAGACCTGCCCTTTGTGTCCACAGGCCCCTGACTTCTGCAGCTCCATGTGGACATCACCACTGCGGGGTGGCCCCGATCCTGCAAAACATGAGGCTCTGCCCAAGGAGTTTCTTCCATCCCTCCCAAGAGGGAGCGGGATGGCTGGATTAACCTCAAGCAGCACGTCTGATGTGCATGGAAACCCTGCCAAGGCAGCCCGTCACTTATTAAGAACATTTGTCAAGGTTGTTTAACAACCTTGACAACAAACCCACAGGCAGCAGCAGCAGAAGGGGGCCTGCGACACTCCCTGGATTTGTTTTATTGCATGTAGCCTCTCATTTGATTCAAACATCAAATGAACTGGCCGTGATCTCTCCCATCTGAGGGCTGATAGGAAGGGTTTGAGAACCACAGCCTGCACAGGTGTCTCTGGTTGTCCTCTATGGAAGATCTTCCCAAATCCTCCCTGGAGAACACACACACATACTGGCAGCACCTTGGTCCTTTCCAATGCCCTAAACCCTCTCCTCTAGCTCCCTCAGAGTTGCACTGGGGCTTTGCAAGGAAGATCCTCCATCCCTTTTCAATCTTTCCACCTGCTGGTGAGGGCAAGCCAAGGGATAGCTCCCCAGATGTGCTCTCCAGGTTGGAGGCAGCAGGGCTGAATTAACTTTGTAAGAAGACAAGTCACACGTGGCAAGCCCCCACAGTGCATGCTCCATGGTGTGCACCCACTTTCCCACGCCCATTCCCACCACAGATACAGCCAGTCCTGCCTGCCTGAGAAAGTGGGTTGTATGACTGAATTTGGGACCTCCAAAGCATATACACAGCTCATTTTCTCAGGGTCTTGTTTAGTGTATGTAATGAATGACAAATAAGCATAGCATTGCCTAAAAAAAACAACAACCCCAAAGCTAAAAAGAAACCTTTCACTGAAAAGTGCTTCATCAAAATCAAAATACCTGTGCCTCGCACAGAGTTCCAGCGGGAGGTCTGAGGTGTGGATCTGCACCAACACGGCCTTCCTGGGTTCGGATGCTCCAGAGGAGAGCAGGTACCCCGATCTCATTCACTCTCCCCAAACTGCTCCCAAATTCTCTTGCTTTTGTGGGACCAAGAGCTCCATGGAATAGAATGATTTTCCAGCCATCCCTTATCACGTTGCTCATTGAAGTCTGGAAAGCAGCTCAATGACAGGCAGGAGAAGCCCATAAAGGGAAGACTTGATTTCAGAGAGCAGAGATGCTCTAAGCAAAGACCTAATCTGACCTTCTGCTTGGTAGATGAGGTAAGAAAAATGGAGATGAAAACAATCCTGACCATGAGAGTAACCCCTGGACTTCAGTTATCCCAAAGGATTGTCCCCACGTATCACACTGATCCTCTCCAGCACAGACTGCTAGTTAAGAAGATACGTTTGTTTACTTTTCCTTATTCTTTTTTTTCCACTTAGCAAGCAGCTGCTGGGAATACCTATTAAGGGGCTTTCCCAGTACAAAACATAGCAGTTTTACTTACACTTTCATGTTCTACTCATAAACCTGTCAGCAACAAGTAACGAATGGTGTCCTGTCCACTGACAGTGCAGAGGACCAGGACTCAGAACATGGGTGATGCAGAATAGATGAAGTGATCATTTCCCTCTGGCTATATAGGGTGGGTTGAGAGTTAATTAATTTGCAGTTTGTAAGTTGTTTGCAGCATCTGGGTATATTCAGCTGTTTCAGTATTAGGGATTAATATGTATTCTAACAGGAGGATGGCAATGGTTTAATTAACTAAACTACTTGCATCATTTTGGTCCACGTATACGTAGTTTAGCAGTACTGCTAGAAAATGTTGGGCATTAGTGTGGTTTATGGCTCACTATATGAGCTCAGCTGTGTTCCCTCACATATGCCTGTTCTTGCTTCTCCTCTCAAATTTAGCCTGAATGGAACCATTTTCATCAACTATAGACGAGGACATTAATGTATGTGTGTGAATGATGACTGTGAGGAATTACCTAGTCTATGAGCAGAAGAGGCAGGCAAGTGGATTCTCTGATGGATATATTCTTCTAGATAAAGGATCTGTCTGTGCTTGGAACATCCTGTTTGGGAGAGAACAAGAGCCACTAAATAATATTTGGTCAAAACGTTCTGAGCTTTGGTTTGCATTTATAGAAAAATATCATTTCTTGACGCAAAGTTCGAACGTGATGTCTCCCTTCTATCCTCCGCAGTCATAAAATTAACATGGTTATTGTGTCCTTTTGCATTTCCTATTATGTCCTTTAAGCATGATCTTTTTAGAGAAGCATTTTGTGGGACTCAGGGTGGATACTCTGTGAATCTGTATCTAATAGAAGTCAATGACATAGCTATTTGTAATTGTAGAAGAACATACATAAGGAACACAGTATATACCCTTCCCCACCATTTGTTCCTAGGACACTTTGATGCCTCATCAGAGGTGATATTGAAGCTCCTTATCTCCAAACCCTCAGGTTTCTCTCCCTTACTCTGTATATTTCAAATCCAGGAGCATGAACTGAGCACCAATAGATGCATGCAAGCCAGCTTCTTGAGTTAAGGAAGGTTTTGAAGGGTGGCCCAGTGAAATGTGAATTCCCATCTCTCAGAAGAACAGGTGAAGCTCACACTGGCTAGAGAAGCAGAAGGGCTCTTCCCATTCACTGTGCCAAAGACAGAGTAGTGCCATGGGAGGCCCCCACACCACCACATGTGAAGGGCAACTCACAGGGTGAGTCAGTCCCAGCATGGAGCAGACACAGCGGGAGGACAGGTACTGTGGGTCCTTAGTAAGTCCCTTTAGGGTGCTTGGTGAGATTTCTTTTAATACATCACCTAAACTAAAACAACCTCCTCAGATAGCTTTATCCCAAAGTCCACAGAAGTTTGATCCACCTTCTGTGCTCTGAACATCTCCTCAAACAAGGAGACTCTAAATCCAGTGGCCATATCAAGCCTTGGGAAGAAAATCAAATCATTGATCATCCAAGGCAACTTCTTTTACCCACTCAAGGTCACTGACGCTTTTTCCCTTCCAATTTGTCCATTCATGTTAATGTTTTACATAAAATAACTTCCCTTTTCACTGTATCTGACCAAATGGGAGCTCTAGGCTCTTTATGACTTCTTTTTAATCTTGTATTTTAAATAGGAAGGCAGTTTTAATGAAGCATTTGGATTCACAGCTAGCAGTGGATGAGAAGGAATAGAGCAACCAGAGGAGCTGGCAAGATGGCAAAGCAGAGAACATAAACACACGTCCTTTCCCAGAGGCTCAATTACTGGCAATAAGATGAGGGACTCCAGCAGCCCCTTCCAGCAGCAGTAAAAAGCCTCCTGAGACCTGTATGGAATTGACAGGAATTTATAGTTATTTAGGCAGTGGCATTAGCACGTGTGGCATTTTACCCATGGTACAAAGAGACACAAGACCTGAACTACAGTTTAACCTGCACCAAGGCAGGCGGGGGAGCTGGCTGCCCTCCAGGCACAGCAAGCTGGACTGGTGGGGTGCTCTAGGCTCTTGCTGACACTTGCTGCACGCCAAAGACATGGTCAGCCCACCACATCAGGACATGGCAAGCATCCTACAGCTGGGTCGGCACTTTCCATTGGCACTTGGACGGGGACATTACACTGGAGGGGGACAGAGCCTCCTGCTGATGAGAGAGAAGTCTAATGCAACAGCTTTTGCTGAAAGATTATTTAAAATAACGTGTAGCTTTTGCAGACTGGTGGGTCACTTCGCTGCTGTTCTGCTGGAAAACTTAGGCCAGGTACTGCTCACAGGCTGATAAAAGATTAACTGCAACAGTTTATTGAGGCCTGTCTTCAGGATGTGTCTATCTGCCTCTCTAGGCACTAGCAACGGGCACATCTAGGGAAGACAACCTTGTTCATCCAGAACAATAATCGTATTTTGCAGTGTTTCCTTCTCAGCCTTAACTGAGGCTCAGTACACAAGCACTATTCCTTCCTGACACCATCTGACAATAGGATCTGCAAATAAAACCGGCCAGCTTTTTGCCAAGAGTACAAAGAAAACATTAAAAGCTCCCTTTATACTTGAATTTTCATTGGGGAAAAAAAAAAAGTCTTGAATGAGGATAAGCTGCTAGGGAAGGATGAGGAAACTAATCCCAAAGAGTATTCCAAACTGCATTGCTTAAACTTACATTTCCTTGACATGAAAACCCAGAAAAAAACCCATGCAGCTAATTCTCCTTTCTGTCAGCCTAGTATTGATTTTAGACTAATTCTCTATATGTAAATGAAGGCATTAAAATCCCCTTTTCTTTGCAATTAGTCATTTATTGTATTTTTCTAATAAGCCAAGCCTTTGAGATGGGCAAGAGTAAGAGGAGATGGACAGGAAAGATGGAAGGGGTTTTATGCATCTCCTTGATGCTTCACTAAAATATCTCAGAGATACAATTATATCCAACTATAAATCCTTAGCCGTGTCTCAAAGGAATCTGATCTGAATTAGTTTAACCACTCTTTTTCCACCCAGCATTTTGCTTTCACCTTTCTTTCACTTTACTCTTTCGCCTTAAGAAATATAAAACGCTACACAAGATTTAGTTGCAAAAATACTTTGGTTCCAAGGATGTGGTAGGGCTAAGTTCTGCCATGGTCCAGAAGAAACATAATGGGGAGATATGTAACCACCAGAATATAACACAGCATGGGGTTGCAGGGCTTCACATCTCAGGTTGAGCAACTGTATACATAACAGAGGGAGTGGACTAGCAGCACTGATGGGAAAAGTTTCTTTTTCTGGGAAGGTCTGGAATGTTCTTGGTTCAAAGCAGGACAAGATATTGCTATATTAACCAGTCAAAAAAAAAAAAAAAAATCAGGAAAGGGAGAAATGGAAGTGGAATCAGTCACAGCAGAAAGGACATTTTCAATCAAATCATAATGTTATGACACATCAATGCCAAAATGATTTTTTTTTTCAATTCATCTAATTGAAATATTATAAGATATAGTCATCTAATTGAAATATTGTATCATACTGTCAATTTGTCATTCTGCCTTTGTAAAAGTCTAGATCTATGAAACTCAGATTTGCCAACTAGAAAATATATTAGATGAAAGAGTGGAATTAGCTGCTTGCATACCTACTCTGACCTGTGGATTACGCTGAGTGTGGCTTCACATGATGTCAGTGCCTGTAACCTTCAGATAGTTCCAGTTCTCCTAGGCTTGCTTAAACCGGGAGTTTAAAACAGGATTTTGAACTTTTGCAGCATCTTTCATCCCAACATGCCTCATAAATTATACAGCTTTTGATGAAATCCCTCTGATGGATGAAACATGACAGAAACATGTACTGTCATCTACGGTCTGGTTCCTCACACCTTCTCAGGTCATTTACACTTGAAGGTGAAGTGCTAGCTAATCAGAAACATGATGAACATTTATACCAGCTGGGACAAGAAGGCCCCTCTGTTTTAATCATACCCTGAGTAATATGATTATATTCTGTGAATATTCCGTGTTCTAACTGTGTCCCTTCACTAAACCCAAGGCTGCCTGAGAAACAAATGGAGCCTGTGGTACTATTGTATGACACAGGACATTAAAGACAGCGAACGATTTCAGTGTATCCTATGCAGACTGACTCGGAGATGAAGTTCTCAAAAGTAAGCCTGGCAAATACAGCGTCCTTTTAGTGTGTATTGTGAAAGGGCAATAAATTACAAACATCAATATGGATAGTAGAAATTGGAGCCTGTGGGGCAATCTTGTGCTGAATTAAAACAAATATCTACTTGACTACAGCTGAGGGAAATAGCAGTGGCATCATATTTCATTTTAATAGACTGCAGAGAGGCTTGCCTGGGGAGAAATCAAAGTGACTTGATTATCTCATCATGTTAACTAACATCTTACAACGTTCAGGCTCCGTCCCTAAACCAATTTAAAACCCTACTACAAGAGGCTTCCAAAAGGGAAAACAGGGTTAAAAAGCACTCAGAATAGCTGCTTTTACCCTTTCTCCTGTGGTGTTACAAACAAAAGTTCAGGTAGCTTTAGCCTTTGTAGCATAAAGAGGACAGAGGAAAAACACTAGAGTAAGGCATCATAGTGCAGGACCTGATGTCAGCAGCCTGAACTCAACCAAAATTCTTGTTGTTTGGGATCCTGTGAGGACCTGGGTGCAGAGCTCCACCAAAGCTCTGTTCAAAACCCTGCACCACGTTTTAGTAAAGCTCTTCACCACCTTCTCCCAGTGCCTTTTATTTCCATCTTCTGACTTCCCTTGCCCTCCAGCTGCAGTTACAAACCCAGCGAAGATGGATTTACACAACCTCTTGGCTGCTTATCGACCTGCCTGATGCAAAGAGGAACCACTTTGCCCAGCAGTTCTCAGGGACTGGTGACTGAGATTCTCGACCTGCAGTGGGTTACGCATGATTCACAAAGTGGTGCAGCTGGACACGCTGGGCTGGTTTCTTCATGGGCTTGATGGGTCTTTGCAGCAGGAGCCAAGGAGTGGCTCTGCTTCCCCTCTGCACTCAGCTGGCCACCTAAAGCAGCCGTCCACTGAGGAACAGATCACTGTGTGTTCAGGGGAACACCCCATGCCTTTGAGTTTTGATGCCTTTATACAGAAAAGCCCAAGAAATGTTTGGTGCTTCTAAGAAACAGTAAAAAAGATACTGCTAAAACCAAGTATCATTTGGCAACCAGTTTGAAAGGAGGAAATGCAGTGTTACGTCTTGATGTTTCCTTCCAAGAGGAAGAAGAAAAATAACTGAAGGAAAAAAAGTCTGACACTCTCAGACACTTTTTTTTTTCATTCCCTGAAATCTAAAACTCAAGAAACATGTTGGGTGTTTTTTTTCCTAAAAAATTAACGTCTTCACTTGTCTATTTTCTCTGAGATGAATCCTCCTTTTTCAGACAGCTCAGCCTCTTTTGCCATCTACAACGGCCAAGGCCAAACACACGGCTAGTCCTGTCTTGGAGGGAGCAGGAGAGAGCCAGGGCACAGGTGGTTCCTCCATGCTACAGCCTGTCAGCTCATGTACGGAAAAGACAGGAACTCTGCCAGCTTCTATCACTGTCTTTCTATACATCTCTTTTGGTTCTTATGCAGCATCCATAACCATGACAACTGCCTGCCTGCCCAAACCATCAGACATATGCAGAAGCTGTCTGGTTGTCTAGGCAGCAACGTTTCTAAGAGGAGACCAGCTGAAGAGAGCCTGGTTGAACTCCCTGAACCGCGTTGCACAATTCAGCCCAGTTAATGAGGAGAGTGAGTGGAAACAACTCTGCATTTCCCACTGATGTTATCCCACGGCAACACAGGTTCCCTGCAGCAAGAAGAAAGTCTTAAGCTAATGTCACAGCAAAGCTCTTCAACACTTTTGTGCAGGATCGGCTTGTCACCATGGCCAGGATGATTCATGGAGTCTCCTCCTTGCAGGACATTTTGGAAAATATGGGAACTGGCCAGGTCCAAGGTGTCTGACAGCAACAGGAAAGGGAAGTAGCCTGTATTTGGTCTCATCCTCATCTCCAGCAGTTAGAGAATGCCTTAAAGCTCAAACCACTTTCCTAGTATCTTGCTACACATCACTGAGTAGTCCACAGCTCACTCTTAGTTCAGCTCCTAAGCAGAAGTTGGACCTGACAAATCTGCAGAAGAGTCTCAGATATCCTCCCTACAGCCCCGGGTAGCTCCTCAGCTGGTGAAAACTCACAAAGTCCCTTTTCTTTGCTAGAGTCACCCTCACTTTCCTGCTTTCGTGTTTTTAGACGCAAAAAAACAAACTCAGATGAAGTCAATGTTATCTGTAAAAGGGCAGAACAAGGGCAACAAAATAAACTGTCAAGAAACCGAGCAAGTGAGGTTGAGCACGACTAGGAGGTGTATACTCCATTTATCCCGCATTTCTTCTCTTCTGTGTATTCAGCAAAGACAGGCTACACTGACACACGAGCTCCAGGATTAATCTGTTCATTACACTTGAGCAGATGAGAGAGGTACACAAGGAAGAAATCTGCTGGGGATGGATATCTTGTACTCCTGGTACTGACACCGGGAGAAGTTAGAAATTCTACCTTGCAAGCCTCAAACAGGATTGATAAATGGCGTGGAGTTACTATCCTGGACTTTCTTGGGTTAGATTTGCTGGCACAGCCCGCGCTGTCAGGGAGGGCACTTGAAAAAACGGGATGGTGATCCATCAGCTTGGCACGGCCACAAATCTCGCTCAAATCTGAGCTGCAAGGTGGCAACGTGGGACAGGCGACGAGGCGAAGGTGTGACACACAGCTGGGTTTTGCTACGCTCGCATCTTAGGAGCAACAAGCTCCTTTCCCCTTTTATTATGCTTGTATAACCCCTTACAAATATAAAAGTTGAACCACCGCTTTAAGTGCCAGGGTACTAGTGTTTTGCACTCTCTTAGGTCCCATTTATCTAATGGTGTTCATCCGTGCAGTGCTGATGCCTCAGAATTACACTGCATTACCGAATTTTGCTGTTGTAGGTGAAACTATTATTAAGGCTGTCTGACAAATCCCATGATAACGCCCTGTTTTCAGATGCTTATAACTTTGCCAAGTTGTAACTGCTTGACTGATACTTTCAACCATTTCAAAATTAATTCACCTAGAAACTTTCAGCCATGACAGCTCATACATTTCCAGAAAAAAAAAAAAAAAAAAGAATAAGAAAAATTATGTTAATTCTGGTAAAGTTTTCTTGCAGAAACAGCCCTCATCCTCACCCTTCGGAGTAAAGACTATTCACCCAAGCTTTAGCTAAGCTGATGATCTGTGAAAATGAGCAGTTCACACATGAGTACAGGGGAGATGTGCTGTAGTTCAAGAGCTGTTATTTCCTACTGATTCTGTCCAAACTGAGTGCATTCCAGTGAACAAATTCCTGGCAGTTTCAACTCTGGATGGTTACAGGCTGTGCCAGGACTGTTCTGAATTGACAGCAGAGAGATTTCTTTTCATCTATCTTCTCTGTTGGATCCTGACAAAATGGAGGAGTTGGCCAATTTGAATACAAATGAGAGAAAGCTGGACCAGCAACCAGAGACAAAGGGAAATGTGTGGCAATGAGAAGGCAAGACGTAAACTGGGGCTGGCTGGGCAAGGATCAATAAAGGGAGCTACCGAGATCATGCCATTTCAGAGGATAAGACAAAGCAAGAATTAGTAAGGAGACAGCTAGGAAGAAAGAAAACAGACCAGGAATAAAACAGGGCTGGGTTGGATGGGAAGAGCACCGACTTTTAGTCCAACAACAGAGGTTTTCTATCAAATGGAACAATTCGCCCAGGAGACACCGAAACAGCCCAACTGCCTGCTGGTTACACCTCTCCCGAGGCCTTTGTTCAAAACCCTGCTCCACTGGATATTTCCTTGCACAAAGTGGAAATGTGCAACCGAAGTACTGGGTCCAGCACTCCCAACCGCTGCTGTGTCTCATGATCTGCTTGGAGATGCAAGTCTCAACACTGTCAGGAGGCGAGGGTCTACCTTACCCTGATCATGACTCACCCAATAAGAAGTGAACACTATCATGTTTCATCCCCAGCATTTTTGTGTTGATCAAGTCTTGTAAACTAACAAAGCCTGAATTCCCACCTATTCTCAGAAGAGCCAATAGGTACTAAGGAAGAGGAGGGCAATTTTAAAAAATCAGTATTTATATCTATTCATCTTCAAGACACACACAGTTCTTATACAAGCTTCTGGGGAGGATCTGTGCAATACACACGTGGCTTGCCCTTCCCTGCAGTCAAACCAGGACAGCTCAGGACAGAGAACACCACTCCCACTCACAGTTCAGGATCGTACCAAGGGAATATCACCAGAAACAGCTTCCCCTGACACAGCAAACGTTACCATCCAGCCGCTTACACCCCACCACCTTTAATGCACATAGGTCTGAACTGCAATATGCTCCTCGGTGAGCCTGAAGTAATTTTCTGCCTTTTCTGTCTTCGCTGGCTATTTTCCTACACAATTAACTCATCAGGTAGATATTAGCAAGAGAAAGAAAAATCTAACCAGGCTAACTTAAGTACCTTAAGTAGTGCAGGAAATCACTGGTATCCATAAACTGAGCAACTCGCAGAATATTAAATCACCAACCCACAAGTAAGATGAAAACATCATAAACATCTATATCTCTCGGCAAAGATCAAGGGAAGCACTGAAGATGCAAGAGATGAACAGGTGATTAACTTCATTTAGCTACAGGAAAAACAGACAGTTTTCTAAACCAGCGTTCAGTTAGAATTGCCAGTGCAGCTTCCAGCGAGGAGCAAGTCCCCTTCTAAGCCCTGGTTGCTATAGGAATAAAAGGTCTGACACATGTAGGAGATCCCGCAGGTTTCTTACTGAGGAGCTCTATCAAATGATTGGGTTCAGGTACCAGAAGGCAGTGCAGCAGACCGTGGGACTCCATGCTGGAGAAGAAAGCTCTCCCACATGGCAGTCTGAAGAAGGCTTTACAAGCCCTTTCCCACAGCTGTGGACACAGCTGATGGACCAAGACTGCCCGCCACAGCTCTTAGCAAAGGCTGTGCCATGGGCACGATGGGCACTTGTTGGGAACCCAGGAGTGTCCTGCACACCAGAAACAGCCAGGGGCACAGCTGGGAAAAGTCCCTCGGTGATACATATGTTTAACAATGGGAAAACAACTCTGGGCATTTACACAGGCTTACATCACAATGTCCTTTGGTAGCACTGTGACCCATGTTTTATAATTCCCTTCCTTTTGCGTGTCCCAGCTCCCGGGAAGCAGCCTGCAAAGGTGCATTTTCCAAGGCAATACTTAACAGGGCTTTTGCCATTTATAATTTGCTCCTCAATGTAGTTTATAAATTACTTCCACTGAAGAAAACACAACTGGACTTTTAGCTATAAAAAATGGCTATTCCAAGGCAGAGGAAAATTACTAGAGAGAAAGTACCCTCCTGTTTCACACCATCCAGTTCCTGGCAATATTTCATCATGTCTTCCGTTAAGTCCATCAAATTTCACTTTTAAATGAGTTACTGGGTTGGATTCACTGCCAGGCAGTGACCATTTGTTCTTGTGCCAGCTTTGGCCTTCAGCATAAACACTGCTGGTATTTACCCCCTGGTAGTAATTTATACATAATTATAATGCATTTTCATCTTCCATTTCACTGGGGACTAAACAAATCAGTTGAATGCAGATCATATGAAAAGACCTTCTCTGAACTTGCTCTGCTCAGTCCTTTTTAATAGAATTAATCAGAAATGCATGCATGAGTTAGAGCGGGTCCCCGTGATGATGTCTTTAGCATTCCAGATGCCCTTAGCTCTCTGGGTAGTCAGCACCTATTACAACTTGCACTGTCATTTGGTATTTTCTGAGATGCATTTTCTGAATGGTTTGTCGTTGCCTGATGTGAATAATACAGCCAAGGTTTAAGCTGTTGTTTCCAGCAAACTTAACTCAAGAGTGCGAATTCTTCTTGTTAGGTCAAATTCTCTAATATCCACTTCATATGACAACTTTTTGTGTAACTGTTGTTTCTGTAACTCCAGCCCCTATGAATTACCCTATTCTTCCTATGCAATATTCCAGCTGCCTATTGCAGGGACAGCATCTCCCAGATGCAGCTTCATTATGCATTTCCTTCACCCAAATTTCAGCAGCTTTGCAGCCGGGCCAGACGCACCCTGGCAGCACAACCTGTTGTCTTCTCCACTGCAGATCCTTTGCAATCCTCTCTTCTGCTAATTCTGCTTTCTCCAACTGGATTCATAACACATGTGAAATGATAGCAAACACTCTACTGAAATCCAGGTAAATCAGATTGACTGCATTCCCTCTAACTAGTAAGTCAGCTGTTTTATAAAAAAAACAGTAACAGAGTGATCTGCATAATCTACTTTTATTAAACTCAGGTGGCATTTTGTCCCATTATCTCCATCGTTTTAGATGATTCTTCCCTTTTTGGGAAACACTGAAGTCAAAAGGATGAGCCTGTATATGCCCATAATGCTGATTCTGCTTATTCTTAAATGAAATTTCTGCATTCCCTAATATGAAATACATTTCCACACCGCCTTCATAGAACTGTATGTCAATAGACTTGCAATTTGGTATGTGAGATCCTTCAGCAGTCTGGGGCACCGTTTCCTCCTCAGATGCAGCTGCTTCATTCTCCTTTGTAGATACCTGCTTTCTCCATCCCCTCTGGTAACACCCTCACTGCTAAGCACTGAGGAGCACTACTCCCTCTGTTCACTAATTTGGGGATCCCTTTAAATCACCTTCCACCTCTGCTGGCTCCTCACTGCAAATCAGGTCTACTTCTTGCTTTAGTT
Source organism: Actenoides lindsayi (assembly GCA_025331215.1). NCBI lineage: Eukaryota > Metazoa > Chordata > Aves > Coraciiformes > Alcedinidae > Actenoides > Actenoides lindsayi. The sequence continues at coordinate 53,672 of WTSP01027682.1, read as the reverse complement.
TTAATGGCTAAACAGCATTTTACTATTTATCCCCTATGCTTTCTTCACTGAAACATATTTTTCATTTTTGTGGACTTCCTGCCTGCATTAAATATGCCCTTTTTTAGCTTTCTTGGTGTATAGTTTAGGTTGTCTTTTTCTTTTTTTAATCTGTAAGACTAAGTGTCTTTCCCTACTGGAGATTTCCTTTGTCTGGTATATTAATTCTAGATTTTTTTCCTCTCTCACAGAGAAAAAGAAAATCCAAGCTACTTTTGTATTCAAGTCCTAAGCTCTACAGCCTAGCTTGCCTCTGTAACTAGTTTCCTTCACTTTTATGAAATAATAAATCTTAGTTACAGTTGAATGTTTAGTCTTCCATTTCATTTAAATTGAAACAACTCATGATCTCTTAGCTGAAGGTTGCTTTCTATGTATAAGTCTTCCATAATAGTCTCAATATATTGCAAATCTCCATTGCTTTTTTTAGCTTAATAACTATTTGGAAAAGAAATCCATGAATTATCACCTCCTGGTATATCTGGGCCCAGCATTAGGAGCAGTATTTGTTCTCCAACATCTATTTGGCAAATGAAAATATCTCAAAATGACATAATTTCAGATGGTTTTTATCTCACCAATAATATGAATGAGATTTTTGAGTCTCAAATAGGCCTTCATAGAATGAAACACTTTTTTTTTTTTTTTTTTTTTTTGGTATTGAGTTTAAGCTAGAATAATTTCATCACAAAATTACAGTCAAATCTCACTAAAGCAGGCTGACTACGTATCTCTGCCTTCAGGAGGGCTCATATGAAAAAATTCTGACAGTTCATATCCTGCTTATTCCTGTCTTTTGAAACAGGGAACTATTTTTCCCTGTTAATTCCAATTAAAACAATTAAATGGTGCAAGCCATTGTGCCCTAGCAAAGTTCTATATGCAGTAGTATTACCGGTGCCTTTGGCTGCTAACAGTGGGAACCAGTCAGTCTCACTAGGAACAGAGGGAGAGATACTCACCCCCTGCCAGAAATCCCTGTCTGCTGCTGCTGGGAATCTGCTTTGAGGCTCAGGGCAAGGACACCCGCTCCACGGCACAGCCACCCTATGCTGGAAGCAAAGCAATCTGGACTCCCTTTCTCCCCCAGTGTTATTAGGAGCCCACTCCAATCATGCCGATACAAATCCAGCTTGACTCCTGCAGTGCTGTGCTGAGTAATTCTCACTTTCCCCTGGTGAAAATAGAGCTGGGGTTGTCCTTTCTGCCTTCTAAGGGAGACGAAGAAAGGAGGTGCTTGAGGCATCAGACTGAAACACGCTGCTCGCATCTGTTCTGATGGGTGGCTGACAGGCTGGGACAAATCCCTGCTGCCTTTCTCAGGTTCCCCATGTGCCCTAAACATAGAATCCCTGTCCCCCAACAGGGAGCAGGGGGTGTGCACAGAGCAGTCCCTGCTGCCTCAGTTACCATGATTCTTTCACAAGATGTGGCACAGGAGGTAAGTAGCAGGCAGTAACTGAGAAGAGTGAAAAATCCTAATGGAAAGTCATAAATTGAGGCCACGGAGCCAGCACCCAGTGCAGGCACAAGGAAATGCACATACAGAGCAAAGGGAAAATAACCACATTCCACTCCCTGTCATGCTGGAGCCCAATAGTTAAAAATCAGGATGATGGCATTTGCTGTTCACCTCAAAGCCAGAAATCCAGCAACTCCTTTAACTAGTACTTTTTAAGATCAGATGCATCTGTACTAGTCATGCACAATAAATCCAAAATCCAGTAGCCTGGACCATATGCAGCACAAACCAGAGAAAGTGCTTCCAGGAAAGCATAACAGGTATAAAAGATGGGTTAAAAGAATACTGTCATCATTGAAACAGAAAGCTGCCAGGAGACCTGACAGAGCTAGGATAGAAATGCTGCCAGCATCTTTCTTGCAGGGTATCTGAAGGCTCCCCTCAGTTTTGTGACTGGGCTTCACAGAAGATCCCAACATCGTTTTCCACAGAAGATGGTTAAGAAGCAAAGTGGCAGCTTCAGGGCATTTTACTTAAGCACCTTCTACTAATAGTTCATTTGAGAGACAGACAGTTAATTAACACACGCTCACTGGAAAAGAAAAGCTTTTCTCAGCTCCCAAATTACTTGTTATGCTTTGCAAATGAGAGGGATTTTTCTTCCCTTGGAACAAAAATGTCCCTTGCGTACAGGTAACAAAAGGGAGGGTACCAGCAACCCCTGCCCTTCCCACACTTCATTACCGGTCAAGTCAAAAAACACATCCCTAGCAATGCAGAGACAGTGATATAAATCCCATACCTGTATTTATATTTATGACACACTTGGAAATCTCCCTTTTGCAGAGCTAAAATCACCAAACGAGTGCACTCCCATCACCCGGTTGGAATTTGCTCCGTTAACTCTTGCAATGTTTTATCTTCACTGCTGGTTTCCTGAAAACATCCCCATTCTTAGTCAGCATAGCACGTTACATGCTCAATTTTCTCTCTTATCAAATGCTCATACCTTTCCCTCTCTTAACACGTCCCTTCTAACCTAACTCTGAGCCCCATAACTGTTTCTGTTGCCCTTATATGATTTTCTTGCAATCATAAAGGAGGTTTTATTGGACTAAAGATCCACTTTTAATAATGCCTTCTGCTGCATAATTTCACTGCTGCAGTTAACTCAGGCACCTTCTGTGCTGTTGAATTGTGGCTTCCAACAATCCAGGACAGCGTGTCTTGGAGGAATTTTGCTGAATAAACTCACAGTGGCAGAAATGTCAGATCGATAATGACAGGGAGCATCCTCACCAGGAGAACTTGAGTGACTAGGGGAAAATGTCGTAGAGGGAAAACATCAAGATGGCACTACTGACCTTAATAACTGCTGCTGTGAATGTGCCCACAGTGATCCATACGCAAATGGGGAAGCAATTATAAGCCATCAGCCTGTAACCCCCGTTCTCCCAGGAATCAGTGGGAACAAACCTCAAATTGTAATAAAAACTCAACAGATGGTTTCTGGAGACCTTTCAACTAACACCACAGTTTCCAAACCGAACATGATAATCTCCCTGGGTTCTCACTGAGTAACAGCAATAAATGAGCTCCCTTTAAAGGCTCATCATTGGCAACATTATCTCCTCATTCTGAAATGAAAGAGCAAATCAAGTGGCAACATTTTTATTACCTCTGATTGCAAAATCATCTCGGAGCTTCCGGAGAGTCTAGGAATAGGGTTGGTGCACACCAAGGGAAACGCCATATATACAAACATGTTACTCATTAAAACTTGGTAACACAAGAACAGCAAGTATTGTCCCAGAAATGGAAATGCTGCACAGATAGGGTTGGGCAACAATCAGCTGTACCAGCTCCTAGACCACACATTGCCTGCGGCAAACACTACTTAGTACAGAGTGACTGGTTTCTCCCCTGTCCCCGCCACTCTGTTCAGACTGAATTTCTATGCTGTCAATAATGACTAATATTAACTGTCACCACTGACTAACGATATGGCTTGCATGTGGACACCAGCCAAGAAGTGGGGATTTATTAGGGTGCTACTGAGTTGGACAGAGAGGAATCTGGACACAGCAGTAATAGGTTTTGCATCACATAATGAGTCTCCTCCACCACCCACGTTCTCTTATCCAAGTCTTCTCTACCATTCCTGTCAAAGTGTTCTTCCTGTCACTTTTTTCTTACCTCATGGAAAAAAGGCTTGTTACAGAGGAGAAGAAGGAAATTATAAACACAAATGCAAAGATGCAAAATTTTATGGGAAGGGAGATTTTTTTACTTGTTGCTTTTTTAAAGGCAACCAGACTGCTCCTTCAAAACAACTGGGACTTTCAGCAAGTTAACAGCTTCAGTCTATATTTGAGCTCTCTATTAAAACTGCTGTGCCTCTCTCTTTTTGCTTTTGGTTGTTTCTTTTTTGTCACCTAAAGGCTGATACTGCAATACAACAGACATTCATGTAGCATAACGTGGAAGAGGCCCGTACGCTTCAGAGACATTGAAGACTGATTATTACATCTCTCTTTGATTTCTGCCTTCCCTGGTAAGTTTTAGTAGGCTTTACAGATGGCTCTGAACCTTTCTGCTGGGTTATTTGTGCACTAGCTTATTGCAGCGGGTTGCTCTGCTGCTGCACTTGTTTCACGGGGTCTAACCTTGACAACATATTTGCATTTGCACTTCAAAGCCACCTAAAGACATTCCACACTTTTATTTTACTCTGTGGTCCTTGATTAGCTTCCATAATCAGGAAGCCACTTCAACTAAATTTTACAAACTACCTCCAGAGCCATCTGCAAAGACCACTAAAGCACAGGAGGGAACCCAGAAACAAAGCAGGAGGCAATTCCTCCAAGGAGAGAAACTCTACAACCTCCCTGGGCCACATGGTCCTGTGCTCAGTCACCCTCACAGTAGAAAAATGTTTCCTGATGTTCAGGAAGAACTTCTCGTGTTTCAGTTTGTGCCCACTGCCTCCAGCCCTGGAGTCAGCTGAAACATCCAGCTTTGCCAAGAAAGCTTGAGCCTTCAGCATACATGATATTGGGAGAAAAGACAGTGGGAAACATGATGAGCTAGAGAGGAAGGGAAGTCCAATAGTTAAGATGAATTTTCACCAGGATTCTAAGTAAATGCTCAGGTCTTCCACAGACACCCCACAAGCAATGGTGCACTTGCATGAACTTCCTCTTGCTGTCCTGCTTTCCAATGGGCCTAGTCCTCTGCCTTTTTGTCAGAGGCAGCTTTGCTGATACCCTGTCACTTGTTTAGAGTGGCTACTTGGAGGTTATAGAAAGGTGAAGGCTTCCTTTTCTATCCCTTTGCTCCTAGAACCCCTAGAACTCAGGTTCCCTTCTGCCAGAGGTCCATCTAGATGCGTATTTTGTTGCTGGCAGGGATCAGTACTGGATGTACCAGTGAAGAGTGTAGGAACATGACACACAGCCCTGAATCACCAGCAATCTGTGGTATCCTTGTCTTTAACAGCTAACACATATTACGTGAAGAGTAATTTTTTTTCCTCTGTTTTAAATTTCCTAATGTTCTCCAGGAAAATGTTGGCAGGGATGCTCAGAATGAGGCTCACCCTTCTCTGAAACTGTCTAGTGGGACTGTATTTCCAAGGACTTACCTCTAGGTTTGAACCTTTCTCCTTCTATTTCTCTTTTCTGCATACAAACATATATGAGACTTTCACTGACTCTTGGACCCACTTTGCCCCATTGTCCTACATCTAATTAGTCTCCTATTTGCTCTGCTGTGTCACATCACATGAAACCTTCCAGGCATCTGCCAAACTTCTGTGAGAGTACAAGCAGTCACTCAGCATACACCATCCTCCTTAAAGGATGGATGGATGAAAACCTTTCAGTTCTGGCCCAGTCACTTCATCAAAATACTGCTCCAGGTAAAAATGATTCAACCAGGTTTGAGAGAGGCCTCACAGCTTGCTTTCCACAGAAAGCCAACTAGCCAGTTCAATCACACTTTCTATCTTACAGCTGCTTTCTCAAAGAAATCTGCAGATTTTCCAACACCAAAGGTGATGGGATGTCCTAAGCAGAAGAGGGACAAACTGCCAGTTACCATTGTTCTGGCCAGCAAAGATGATCTAAAAAAACCCCAAACACGGAAACAACTGAATGGCAGAACTTTCTTAGAAGTCTGTATTTCAGTCACTTGAGGTTAAAAAGGGCATGGTTATTGAATTGTTGAAGGTTAAAAACACCCAGGAATGTGTTTCTCCTCACTTATTCACCGTAATCTAAAGACCAAGTTAAATAAATTCTCCTTTGCAGTCTGGATGCTTATTTTCTGCTGACTCCACAGTCGCACACTAAAGAACTATTCAATAGCTTTTATTACCTAGAAAACAGAAAAGGCTCAAAAAAAAAAGAAAAAAAAAGGGAAAATGGCTGATAGGGAATTCTAAAAAAAGGTATCTAATCAGGAAATAGCATCATCTGAAATGCTTTCAAGCCAGAAAATACTGTAACACAGGAAATGAAAACTGCAGCTTTTTATTGGATTTGTGGCTAATCCCCCTATTTACTGAAAGAATTGTTTCTATATCTTTATTTTTTCTCTGAATATATATATTTCAGGAGTCAGGCTATTGTCTCTGCCATGTATTAAGCCAATACATTAGCTGATTTATCTAAATAAACAAGAATCATATGTAAGCCCACTTTTTCAAATACATATATCTGGTTTGTCCCCTCAACATTACCATTACGACAGCCTCAAGAGTATTACAATTTGCCTACCTAACATGCACACTGTGTTCTTCGCTATGTAATTACCCATTCTGAATATGTAAATTCATCTTTGTCCCCGTGAATGTGGATTTAAGCTTTGTGTAGCTGACAATGTAGTTCCACTGAGGCATTCCTCCTTCCTTCCTCCACAAATTTTTCAAAGGAAAAGTGGTCAATATTTGCATTATAATCACAAAGTGATGGGCAACTGGGATGTTAATTTTAAAAATTACGCTGCAGATTGGAGTGACGACAGCAAGCAAGCAGCCGTAGGAAGGTGGCACAGAGCTCAGCATGCACTAGCAATCATTGCACCGTTGGCTTCATCGTTAGAGGACTCTATTTGGATGGCCAAACTCTTAAGCACAGCCATCCCTTAGAGCTTGGGAAGAGTAGACAGACAGATGGCTCCTACAGAGAGATGAGTTAGAAAGATGCAGGAAGGGATATTTTCACCAGATGGATGCTGTCAAGTTTTGCAGGGCACAAGAGGTGCCCTGAGGTCCAGATCAACATCTAGTCCCCCAGGGTATTCTGGAGGAAGACAGATCCTCAGTTTAGCCAACTACTTGACCAGAGGTGTAACCAGAGACACAAAGGTTTTCCTTCTGAAGAAAGGATGTGCTCGTGTCCCTGATGACTGACTTACTGTAAAAGGCCACTGAACCAGCCAGAGAAATATCCAGCAAGAACTGGGTGGACACAAATAGCACCTGACTTCAAGCGCTAGCAACGTATGGGAGGAATTGCAAAGTTTTCAGTAAAAGCTCAAAGGATAAAAGCAAATTGAGAATCTCTGCAATGGCAGCGACTTAAAAATATGCTCCGAAGGCCCCTGTTGGCTTTTGCTGACTTTCTGGGGATTTCAGTGACTCAAGATTCAAGGGCTGCAGCTGTTAATTACAGCCATGTACTGTTCACAGAAAGTGAGAAACTGTTAACAGTAAAGAATTTTACAATTTGAACTGACACTACTGAAAGCAGATTATATCAAGTATTTGAACATATGATTGATGACTCCAGGCACAAAGAAAGGGGACGCTGTAAAAGTGAAGATAAATAAGAGGACGCAATGACCTAAAAAGCTCATGCTGCAGATTCTCTCACAGGGTCTTTGGAAAAGTGTATGTGATTTCTTCTCTGAAAGCTGTGTGGCTAAAGCTTGTGCTGCAGAGAACTGAGGTCTCCACAGCTTCCTCTTGCTGCCCTCAATGCATCACCTCTCCCACTGCATGTGGCAGTCCTCTGCTGCAGAGAATAATGGTTTGACATTTTCAGAGGAGACCTGAGGAAGGAGATGACCCTGCCCTAAATTTCAGTGGGGACTTACAGCTGTGACTATGCTAGTTTGGTCTCTTATGTCCCAAACACTTCCAGTATTCAGTTCCCTCAGAGGAAACTCTGAAAAGATCTCTTGGCTATAGAAAATTTCTTTCGGAAAGTCTCCAAATGGATGTTAAGAAACAGTGTCCTAAATGGTGAGCATAAAATGGAGCTTTTGAAGTCTGTAAATAAAAGGGGAAAGAATTGTAGGGATCGTGATTACTTTGAAATCCCGTTGAAACCACAGGGAGCTGTGAGTATTTACAGCACCACTGGCAATGAAGTAACTAGGTGCCAGAACAGTGATTTAGCTGAAAAGTAAGACAGCTAGGTTCTGGGTTTTTCTCTTAGGTGATGCCAGGTCGATGTATTCCGTTTCGAACTCAAAACAGTGATTTCCCTACTTTTCTGCACCATTCCAACTTGGCAGACCTGAAAACCAAGAGCCTCTTCTCTTTTTTTTTCTTTTTAATGAACAGCAGAGATATCCTGAATGGAAGCTGCCTCCAAATGGTGCTGAGGTATATGCATAATTCTCTGGTCAAGTAAGGTAGATTAGCAAACAGGGCCAGGATGGCTGGACTCAGGGAGAAACCCAGCTAGATCTGGAGCAATGTCAGGCTGGAAAGGCTTCAGGTGTGAGAGGCCCATGTGAGCACATCTCTCACAGCACTAACAACCTGGTAGGAAAAGGACATGTGAAGGAGAAAAATCTTTTGAGGTAAAAAACAAAGGAAAAATACCCTCATGCTGTCATGTAGTCAATCTCTTATCTATTCAAGCTCTTGCACAGTGCCCTCAACATAGCATCCAAGTGCCTGTCAATCACCAATGCACTTATCTCCACACTGTCTCTATGGGAGTAGGAAAGAAATCTTATCTCCACCATATAGATGAGCAGCCGAGGCAGAGAAATTAAGGGCTTGATCTAGTTACCTAAACATAAGTTTCTAGTGACATCTTAGATGTCCTGGAGCATGCAAGACATGCACGGGGCTGGCAGGTGGGACGCAGGACCTAAGGATGATCTGTGGTCTTCTGGAGGCCAGGCAGGATATGCTGGCAGATTGCAGAGGGAGATGAACATCTGGGTTTAGGCAGCTGAATGGAACCCTGTGGTCAAGGCAAGGTATTTGTGGCAGAGCAGGGAGCTGGACACTATGAACCACCCTTCTAGCACCTGAAATACAAGATTTGCCTTCCGTCTGCAGAGAGGGACACAACTATTTGTTTTTCAGGTTTTGACTGCAGGCCTGTTTCATCACTAAAGCCCAGTATCACATGCCTGGGACCTCCAAAACAACTACCTGTGTATTGTCCTTTTCCTGGCCGAGTATGGACATGCATCCATATCATCTTTCAGTCACTATCAAGAAGATCTCACCTATGGAATATGGAGTTGTCTTCTGCCAAACTCAATAGGAACACTTAGATTGGACTACAAGGAGCCAGAATCAGTATCAGAGGGGCCTTCCTCCACTACATCCACAAGCCCAGACCTCACGCTGAAAGGTGAACCTACCTCCTTGTAGCAGTACTTACAGAAAGGCATTTTCACTTTAGCTCACGGCCAAGCCCTGATGACAATTTAGGAGCTTGTAATGAGCTTACTGAGGAAGAATGAAAGGATGACCAAGGTCACAGCCCCCATAGGAGCGCTATCAGTCTTGACATGTACAGCAAATAAGGTTCTCAAACAGCTGCCAAATCAGAAATAAGCTGTATGCAGAGAAGCTACGCTGGCCTTGCTGCAGGCTGTTATTTTGGTGCATTAGGCTGAGGACAGATTTGCAAAACCACTCGAGCAATTCGGACATTTGGTTCCTCTATGAAACAGCTCAGCGCAAGAGGTGGCGGTGAAGCACCAGCCCGGCAGCTCTGGCTGCTAGAGCAGCTTCCTACAGAGCAACCTGCAGCCACGCAAGAGTCTCTTCTCTACCTTTTGCCCCCCCTGGTTTGGGCTGTGTCCACATGCCTTGCAGGTCTACATCTCAGCTGCTACCCAGGAACTCAGGTTTAACCAAACAACCCTCCGGGACAAAGCCAGTTTCATTCCTCCCTTCTGGCCTCTCTCCGAAGATAAAAGACACACATCAGACATAATTCTCTCCCCAGCCACACCAGGTACCCTCTATTGTATTCACAGCTGCAACAGTGAGCAGAATCTGATCAATGTCTTAATTTACTTAAGCCTCGCAAATACGTGAAAGAGGAGAATTATTTTTATGTTTTTTGTTTTTTTTTTTAATATGTGAAATCTGATTAGAATAATCCTGGCAAGGCAGAGAGTGATAAGCAAATACAGTAAGTGAAAAAAAAGGTAGTTTTGAAGGAGGAAATTGATTTCTTTCCATCCCTCCAAATCTGAATAATAAACTTCCACAAAGAATTTATTTGCAAGAAACTCATGGAGATGCAAAAACTGTAATTAGAATACTTTAATAAACCACCTCTCAAAGGTCTTTATGAAAAGTGAGGTTGCAGAGTAAAACGTTTGAGACATTCACACTTGGTATCCAGTGGTCAAAACTTTCATGGGGGTGTGGAAAAATCTGAAAAAATACTTGAAATTAGGCAGTGTCATGTAAGAAACTCAAGCCACAGGAATACGGGTGCTTTGCCTGCTTTTGCAACTAAGGAGTTACAAAAGGAACTGTGACCAACGGGCATCCTTCCCTCTTCTACATCTCTATCCTGTGTAAGAAAGTAGATAATTCTCTCCTTTTTTCCAGAAACCATTCTGTGCTTTCTGGAAGAAAAGCAGGTCTTGTCGTGACTGTACAGAAAGACATTATGATTTCCGATTTCCAAAACAAGTACTATTTCTAATAGGTTACCATTTATTCACTAAAATCCTAAAACACTATTAACACAGGAAATGCATTGAAAATTCATATCCTGATCCCTCAGAAAGGAATTGGTTTCCTGTGTATGTAGTAGTATGAGCACGCCCACATTTACTAGACATTATCCAAATGACCGAGCAGACCATGGTCTCAGGAATGCTGGGCTAAATACACTCACAGTTTTCTCACTGCATGAACATCAGGTGGCTTGCTCTAGATAACCCAGTGGCAGAGACATCAGAAAGAGAAATATTGCTCAATACCACAGAAAGTGTACTGGTCTTTCCATCATTGCCTTGCTATGTGATGCTTTATGGCCATGCTTCCACCACTAAAAAAACCCACAACTATGGACCAACGTTAAGTCACACCAAGTCCACCTCCAAGCAAAAACACCAGCAGTGAGTTAGGCTCATAGCTCTCATTAAATCCTTAGCCATGCCTGGATGGCACAAGATGACCTGGAGGGAGGAGGACAGTGCACAGCACCATACCAGGGCTGTAAAGCACTTCTGAAGCACCATGACAGGCCGCCCAGCAATCTGCTCTGGTATACAACCTAGCTCTGAAAAGACAGGTTATTTCTGCACAGCCTAAGGAGATGTTTTCTCAGTGGTCAGATAGCTCACTAACCTACTGTCTCTGTTACTAGCTGTCACTATGAGTGGCACCTACTGGAGCTGGATACTGAGTTAAGTGGACCCACGAGGCACACGCTTAGATTCGTCTCAGCAAGAACAAGGGGATGTAATGGGAACCCAACATCTCTGAAATCAAGGCTTTAAATTGTCTGAAAACCCATGACTGATTTTGTTACTGCAAATGGTTTTGTTGCAAGACCTGGCTGTTCAGCTCCCAGGGGCATCAGCACATTAGAAGTGCTTCTTTCCAGAGCACTGCTGCACTCCTGAGCTTCTCAGGAGCCGTTTCCAATTCTCCACCTGCCATCTTGTGAAGCCAACACCGTAAACAGCCACAGCTCCTTGGGTGGCTGAAAAAGAGATATCTGCGGAGCCCTGAGCAACTGCACTTGACATATGGTATTAAGATGTGCAAGGGAAGATGGCTGGCAGAGTACGACTCTCCTGCAGTTCTTTTGCCTGCTCCCATTATCCTCAATGAAGATTGCTAGGGACATAAATGCCGAGGAGCCAGAAAAGAAGTGAAATGGGAAGACAGAGAGGGAGAAGCAAGCCCTGCCTACACAGCACACAGCTTTCAGAGCAAACAGATTTGCTCAGACACAAGACGCTACACAAACAAGTTGTGCTGCTGCCGATGCACCAGTTCCCTGAATAAACACAGTGATACAAAAGAAAGACTGTGATTAAGGCAAAGAATTAGGATCAGGAAGAACAGAAGGTCTAATCCTGTCTCCATGCATGACCTTGGGCATGTCACATCACTCCTCTATGTTCAGTTCCCTTAACTATATGATGAAGCTTCCCAGCATGAGTGGAAAATTACCTGAGAGCGTGGGAGAGCCCAGGAGCAACTCACAGCTAAATGGTAACAGATTCTTTTGGGGGCCCACACCATTGGCCTCTGCAGCCCCAGCTAATTCCTCCCACTGCCGATGATCCAGGTGACCCAGGCACCCTTAGACCACCATATCCCTGAAGGTCAATCATGAGCTGGAGCTTTAGGTAAAAGAACTGCATTTTATCGGCTTGTGGAATAACGACTGGAGCTGAGGTAGCAATTAAAATCATTTTAAAGGTGCAGCATTGTTCACACTTTAAGGAAAGGTATAACATTGGAGAAACTCTCAGGGTAGAAGACAACAGGTATGCAAGGAATCCACCTCACAACAGTTCCCTAAGCAACACTGCCTGCAAGCAGCACGGGGGATGGAGTGAAGATTCCACGGCCAGGCCCTGTGAGATGATGGCAGAGATGGGAACTCGATGGTACTACAGGACTGATAAGCTGCCCGTTTGCGACCCTGCGCGAACAGTCTGTCAGTTTTTGACAAAGTACTGTCTTTTGTACGAACTCTGCTCATTAGAATGTCATTATAATACCAAAACACACCTGCAGCCCAAAGGCTGCCTGCCTCCAAAGTGCAACCACCCCTCCCTGAGCTTGCGCTGTGAATTTTCTTCAGCTCTATCTTTAAAAGCGAATTGAGAGAAATTTACACCAATCTTATTCAAGGTATTTATGACTAGAGTCACTCAAGCTCCACCTTGAAGGTAAAAAATTATTATAAAAATTGTTTAAGGGGGGATGTCAGGGAAGACATCATCGTGGACAAGTCAGGGTGGATACTATCACTGATCATCTCTGACTCCTGGGATCAGTCGAGGGGCTGAACCTCGCTTCCCCCTCCCTTAGGGAAACCTTTGGGTAAGATCCGGACTTTCCGATTATTTCCCTGGGAAACTTAGAAATTTTACTGAGCTGCTCTTTAATCGATCGCATTTTGTATATCTGCACGTGCTCTGCAGACAGTGAATTTATCACCAGCAATCCACAAGAACCTGTACTGCTGTTGCTCTCAATAAACTACACTATTAACGCTGCCAGTTTCAAGAGTCTCTCCTTGGGCACGGAGAGCTCCTTACTGGGTGCATGAGACCCTGGAGCACGACTGGCAGGGGCAGGCAGGGTGCTGTGAGTGAATCCAGAGCCCTGAGAGTTCACAAAAACTGAATGCCACCAGACTGATAGTGCCAAATTGGACATCACTCGGAACCAAGCCCAGCCGCCCCCAGCCCCTCTGATAACGGAGGACCAGGTGGAATGCAAGGGGCTTTATTTTCTGCCAAATTATATCTCTTCACTCAACACAGCTCTCTACGTCTCAGACATGTGAAAGCCACAGGCTGGGTCCTGCGTTATGAAGGCAGTATTTGTGTGGTGCTCCCATCAGAGATTAAACTGACACAGCAGCTCTCTGACCTGGCCTCCCATCAAAAGCTGGTGTTCAGCATGAGCTCTCTCTCCTCCTCCAACTCTGGCAGTTATCATCAGACTACCCTGCTTCTGATTTCATGTCAAGAGTCCTTCCCTTTGCTTTGTTCCCTTCAGCTCTCCACAGTGTATGGTGGGATCTCCCATCAACCACAGGGAAATTCTGCTACAGGCAGTAAGTATAAATTGTAAATTAGGTGACAGGGTTTAAGCTGGAAACAATCTTGAGAGCAACAGGACCCTGAGCATCATGGCAGGGTTGACCAAGACATGGTTTGCTCTTAAGTTGTACTTTATATTTCTTCCCCCTAAAAAAGACCTCATGATTCCTGCAGTGATCCTCCACTTTCTCCACCTAGAGACACCATATCTGCCTTTGGGTTCAGTGCCTCCAGACTGCTTCCTAGGGCAGAGCACTGTGATGAACTTGAGGACTGGAAAAAGGAGGAGGAAGGAAAGTCCCTACACAAGGTCTCCAAGTTTTTCCTTGCCAGGAAAAGGGCACGTCAGATCCCAGACAGGGCTACAAGTTGAGAAGCATTGGAAGGCAGTGGCATTTTAGATGCCTTCCTATCACACCAGGTGTCTACAGGACATCTGTAGGCACTCCCTGGGGACAAAATTCTGCTAAGCCTCTGTGAAGACAGACAGGAAGGAGCAAATAGACAGGACAGAGCATCACTCAAGACAGCATGGCCAACATTATAGATCCTATCTGGAGCTGGCTGGTCACACACCTGCACAGCACTCTTCTCCTGACCTGTCTGGGTCCCTGCCAAAGGTCCTTCCTCCAATCAGAGTCTGTTCTGTGCTACTGGAAAGCAAGGGTCTCTCTACAGCCATCTACCTGACATAGGAACAGGCACAGTACAGAAGAGAAGGGGCTGCAGGAACTAGATAATATCCCCCAACTGCAGATGGTGACAGTTCTCCTTGGTGCTAAGTACAGTCCAAAACTCAAAACCCATCAGCTGCCCCAGCTCTGCCAACAGTATTTATCCAGTGTCAGGAGGAAGTGGAGAATGTCTCTGCAATGCACATGAACCAATTTAGAGCAATATGGGACAATGTGGTGACTCCTCAACCCACTAGGAATAGGAAACAAGTCACTTTAAAGGACACACGATGACTGGTATAAGTGCATGGGCTTTGAACTCTGCAACAGGAAGACCAGGAATTGCCCTCGTTGACCCCTGCTTGCTTTGGAGAGATTCCTGCTGGGGGCAGTGACAGCCCAGCTCGGCCACCGTGCTGCTGGGAATGTTAGAATTAGGCTAAATCTTTCTCCTCATCTCACTTTGCACGTGCCTAGAAAGTTGCATGTTATCTTTCTCTGTGCCTCCTCACCTAACAGCCTTGTTCACAATCCCTGAGGTTCTATTTTCCTCTCTCCTATTTAGAATGATTTAGGGGTGGAAGAGAAAAGGCTACACAGGAGATTCAAGCTGATTTCTATCTCAGAGGCTTTAGAGAGAAGCAGATAGTCCTGGTCCAGCTGCAGTAATTCCCCTGAAGTGCTCCAGGCAGCATCTGGGAGCCTGTGAAGTGTGCATGTGTGCATGCAACCCCCAAGTGCTGTTATCAATAATGCATTTGATGCGCAGCCTTTAGAGAAGCTGACCAAGGAAGCTTCTCTTAAAGAGAAGTCAGTCCTTCTGCCTTCCCAGGAGGAAAGTTGTGAGGAGGTAGGAGGACTTACCATCATTGTGCCATGTCTTATTTATGTCAAGAGGGTGTTCACGTTTCAGAAAGCTTTTAGCATGGGGCTGGTGCCCAGGTATGTATTTAGGGGAACAGAGAGCACGTTGTGAATATTAAAATACTTCTAAATTTCTGGGATTCGGCTAACAGAAAAGAGCTGCATAAAAGGCTATCACTGCTCCCAAGGCACAGCTCCTCTGTACCTCAAATGCCCTTGGTATATCAGAGGTGGCAGGACACCCTCACAGTATCTTTACTGCCTTCTTGATGGCTGAGATGTCAAACCACAAAATTAACCTGCGACTCGTCTGTGTGTGCAAGTGATTTATTGATTTCACAGAGAGACAATTAACGTAATTTTAAAATTTATGGGCTTGTGAGGCTTTTCCACAGAAGAGTAGCCACTTCCACACAACAAAGGATGCAATCTGCAGTTCATCAGCAGGGAAGAAGGTCCCCCTTTTAATCAAGCAAAAGCTGTAGGCGAGGCCACAGGCATAAGTCTACATAATGTCCACTCACTAAGATGAATCTTTTGATCTGAGTATGTTGTCTGAAACACACTGATGTGAGATTAATGTGGTTAAAGAAAAGGAAAAAGGATGACAGCAACAAGGCGAGCAGCAGAAGCTGTCAGAAGATGTAACTAAAGAACAGCAAAACTGCAAGGTAGTGAAATTAGTCACAAAAGATCAAGCATGCAACCTAACTGCAGGCAGAAAGCCGAAGATACACCATAAAGGGACTAATGGTACCGCTCCAACCGTGATTACCTGGTTTTCTCGTCCTATGAGAAGCCTACAGACAGCTGGTGGTGCAGCAGAGATCATTTCATTTAAGCTTGGAAAATAAGGGCCGGGCCACAAGTCTCAACTCTGCTCTAAACCATCTGGCCTGGCTCAGACTTCAGCAAAGCCAGGATTTCCTTCTATTCACAACACTGATGAGGCCATGACTTTACTACCAGAATTCTCAAAACCTCCCATTTTCTCATAACCCTGTAGCCGTGCCCATGCTCCAGGGGCGGTGGTGGCAGCTCTGTGAGCTGGGACCAGGAGCCCTGGGGACAGAGATCAGCCAGTGGCCTCAGCTGCCCTGGAGCACTGAGCGAGCTTTGTGTGAGCATTCGAGCTCAAGTTATGGCTGATGTATAAACCCACCTGCTCTGCACAGGGTCTAGGACAGTGGCTGAACTGATCTGGTCTGCAGAGGGTTTGGGGTGTTTGCTAAACCAACCTGCTCTCCGAAGGTCCAGGTTAAACTAAAGCTTTTACTGTAATGATGATGTCACATCATCGTTCTGCTGAGGGTCCCCATGGTGGCGGGCAGCATCATCTCAAAACTCTCTGGGCCCTATCCTAGAGCTTTCTGCAGCGTTCCAGATAAAAAGCTAACAAAAAACAAAACGAAACAAAAAAGCCTTACAGCAGATAACCATTCATTCAGAATTTGTAAGTTGGATAATGTAATTAAATACTCCAGCAATAAACAACCAGCAGAGGTAAAACACTCATCCATTTCCCCTTGGGACTTACATTTTCAGCCTTCCAGGAAGGCCAGGTATATTTTTAAAACAAAGCCAGCCCCCGTGTCAGCAGGCTCTGTGGGTGGGCAAGGACGGGGCTCTGCCTTTCACGCACGTTGCTTTTCGGCCACCCTCTAACCCCTTGTCACCAGGCCAGCACCGGGCCCAGCCTCAGCCATCACGTACAGAAGCCGAGACCTTTCCAGGTTCTCTTCGGTGCACCTCGTAGACCGTGTAGCCAGACGCGAGGACCGGGCACGGTTCAGGAGACCCTGGAGTGGTTCCAAAGCCGCGTCCTGCCTGCCTGTCCTGCTGCCAGGATGCCCGTGGGCAGCGCTGCTGGCAAGGTGCCCCTCCGCTCCTCTCCGCTCGCGCACAGATTGCGGGCCCCTTGGCAGCGGCGCGGCGGCCATCCCACGCGCTCTGCGGAGCCCAGCATGCTGTCAGCACGCAATACATCACAGCACTGACTGGCTGCCAGTAATACCAACAGCCCTTCCACCCTGCTCTCGGCTTCATGGACAAGCTCACAGCCAGCAAAGCTGGGTAGATTTGGGGTCTTCCTTGCATTAAGGAGTGGCTCTTGTAGAAAAGATGCCAGAAAAAGCAATTGAAAGTGGCTGGTAATCCCCAGGGTCCGTGTCCCTGTGGCAGGGGAGACCAGAGAGCACAGGTTCAGCAAAGCACTGAGGTGCAATTTCAGCGCTTCACTGAACTAGATCTTGTACAAGCACATTTCAGGCCAGGTTCGTAACTCCCACCAAGCTCATTTACTCCACCAATTTCAGGAGGCTCCTGTGAGGCACTATGCCATGTAACTATAGGTGCCAGAAGCCAGCCCTGTAGCTTTTTGTTACCATCAGTCCCAAGATATGGGGACCTGAAGTCAGTTCCCCTGATTCAGAGACTTCAAGAATATTAATTTTGCTTTGCAAGTGCTTAGTCAGGACAGTAGCCTTTCGCAGCAAATCACGGATGGCTCAGGCTGCCATCCAGGTCTTTCCACTGCACCACACTATTTCCCACTGATTCAGCCAGTCTGGTTTGAAATAGCCCAGGTACTTTGAACCTCTCTTCCCTTCCCCTGGAAAATCATGTGGTTCAACAACAGACCCCATTTTTAAAGTTTTCCATCACTTAGCTCCCAGTTATAATTACAAGCACAGAGTCAGTAAGGCTTTTCCTTGGGTTTCTTAGACTATGACTGTAATATCTCCTGCTTTCACCTCCAGAGACATCGGTCACTTTGGCAAAAGCACACCATTCACTAGTTTTATCCATTCTATATTCGAGTTTGATGTTATCGGAAAGAAGATCTGAATCGCTTCATTAACAAGCATCTGACCTCAGCCAAGCATGTCCTCACTCAGAACTTTCTTGATTTCATATCAAACAGAGTCCTGGACCCCCAGGAAAGAGAATATTTGTCTGACAGACCACTGCTCACAAAGGGGAATGTCCCATCCCTGCTCCTCCAGTTGGCACTAGGCAGAATGTAGCACATTCCTAAACATCCTGAGCAACCGAGGCTGAGAGAAGGCACTTCTTATTGAAGTATTCTTTATAATTTGCACACTCTCATATAAGAGAAGGAACCACTAAACAGGATTAGGTCCTGCTGTCACTGATTTTTGTCCTCTGGACTGTCTCTTGTTTGAAAAGGTAAAAGCTGAGTCTGACCAAACTCATTCCAGACATTGATATATCAACACCTTCCCCATCAGAGCCCCACTGTGGTACTGTGCTAAGAAAGTTCAAGGAATACAGGTCCCTTAATACAATGCCTGATGGTAAACCCACCCCCTGAAAAACCCACAGTATTGCACTGTCCTGGCTCTCGTCTGATGAGCAGTCCAGGCAATCCTACCAAGTGAGGTTGTACCCATTTTTAGCTCTTACAACATCCTGAATAGCCTCTGAGCTGGTGTGGGCCAGCACTGGTCCTGCCTGCCTTGCACCAGTCACACACAGGCTGGGGCAGCTCACCCTGCTGGGGTGAAAGGAAAGCTAGACCACCGAAGAGCTGCTGAAAGCCAAGCAGAGCAACGTGGGCGGCAGCACCTCACCGAGGGAAAAAAGACCACTTTGCTATTGACAGCCGTGTTTGCAAGTTTCCATGCTACAAGGGTGGCATGTCAGGGGGCCCGCCAGGAGCTGTATTTTAGGAACATTCGATGCAAGGCAGGAATCTGCTCCCAGGGGCTGGCTCTCCTCAGCACTGCTGCTTCTCTGAGCATCCATTTTGTTCCCTCCATATTTATTAATAAGCCAGGGGACGGGAGGAGTTCTACATCTCTCAGTTAATGCCTTCATTCAGCAAGCCCTTTTAAAGAGCCAGTGAAGAAAAGCAGATACTCTGGAGGAAAATTAAATGCGCATTACATCGGGTTCCTGCTGTGCTTTGCCTTTGGAGACATTTCTCTCTCTCCACTGACCTGGCTCCCTAAAGAGGAATGTAAATCAAGGGGGAATCCCCCCAGCAAGTGTGCTTGCTTGCAAAGTCTGCAAAAAGATGATGTCCAGGACACCTGCCTGGCCTATCTGCACTTCTGAGAGAAGCAACCAGTGTCACTAGAGATCAAATAGGAATTAAAGAAATGGCATTGGCGGGACCAGCTTTAACACCTCAAGCCTATTAGGGGAGAGAACGCAGCATTATTGATTCCAGCTCTTGACCTTGAAATGATGTAAATAAGAATGCAGCAACCCTAGAGGAGTTGTAGCAAAAAAAGTTACAGCGTTGTGAGCAGATTAAAAAATGCAGTTAATATACATACTTCTCCAGATGCTTGTTTATTGTTATGCAAGACACGTTTATTATGCAAAATGATAGAGCAGGAAAAAAAAAGGCAGAGAAAAACAAAATGCAAAGACACGCTGAGCTCTTAACATGACTTGGGTTTTTCCAATGCTGTTTAGATTCTTTTTTTTTTTATTGTGCATAATCATTCCCTTATTAGCAGAAATCTTTGAAGTGATTCAAGCTCTAATTTCAGCATTTCAAACTCACAGGTTTATACTGTAAAACCATACCAAGTTCCCGTTCAGCGACCCATTTTTTTCCTCTGTATTCTGTATCTCTGGTAGGATTTTCTCAGTCTTTCCAATAAATTATGTATCATGATTTGCCATTTCAAAAATAATTAGAACTCCGAGTTAAACAACAAGGAATATCTGAGAGCAGTACATTTTAGAAGAGAAGTGTTATGCACTTGGGGCAAAACCAATCCCAGCAGTAAACACCACTGAATTATACATATCATCTTATTGAGAGCTGCAATTTCAGTGTACTTGGAGTGATTGTGTGGGTCTGTGGAGGCTCTACAGCTCCATGCATCTGCTCCAGGAGAACCAGGTTTGCCTCTCAGACAAAACACTTGGCAGGCACTCCCTTCCCCATGCCTCTTTAAGTTGTTACGGCCGGGGCAATGGAGAGAAAGCTGGGCTCAAAGGAGAGAAATTTCACAGAGAAAGGTTCTACGGGAGTAAGAATTAATTTGGTGGTTGAACTATTAACTCCAGACAGAGACAGGAGAGCCTGTTCTGTGTCTTCTCCAGTTATGATTAGGCTGTAAACTCACTGAAGCAGGACGTACTTCTTTATTCTGAGTTTCCCTCTCCTTTGCAACAACCAGCCTTTGGTCTCAGCTTCCCGAGCACTAGGACAGTACAAGTAATACCCACTGCATTCATTCTGTATGCTTTTACTTTGGCATAAAATGCTAACAGTGGATCCTCAGGAGAGTCATGTCACTGCCCAGAGCAGGTACTGACGAAAACCTCTGTGTACCATCAGGGAATTTACAGCTGCTCTACATTACAAGAAATCAAATGGGAACACACCAATGACTTTGCAAGCTTGCTATGAAGATAGTGTCTTGCATCCTACTATCTGCAAAGCCAGATGCCTCCCATGAAGATCTGATTTTCTTGCCTTCTAAGCACCTAATTCCCCAGCTGATCTCAGAGGTAGCAATAAACTAGTCTGGGAAAAAAAATAAATAAAATAATCAGGTATCTAGCGTAAGTAAACAATGCCCAAAACTCACAAACAGCTGCTTCCGAAGCAAAGAGGCTTCGGCATCTAAGGCATTTAGGCGTCTGAAACTGGCTAGGGATCTATGGTTGGCTTCAACCCAGCAACTCCACGCTGTCCTGACCCATACTTACAGAAGAGATGAGGAAACTCATTGCTAAAGGTATCAATGTGGCTGAGCACACAGGGGGGTCCTGCATGTTTCTGCAAAGAGCCTTCTCACCAAGTTTGGTTTTAGAGGACCCCACTCAGCCCTGCTTTTGGGTTGACTGGCACCAGAAAGACTTTTCCCAAAGGCTGGTTATGCTAAACCCATTCATTCAAGAGCCTATTGGCCCAAACTCAGGAGGAGCTGGCACAAACCATTTCTGAGACCAGACTGTAATAGCCTCTGGTTTGATCCAGGGCAGACGGTGTCAGCCAAGATGTCAGCTGATGCACACAGATTAAACATCACCAAAAAACCCACAAACCACCAAACAAAACCAAAACAAACCCACAGTGATGATGTCTTCAGTTACAGCCACAATCTGGGCTCAAAAGGAAGGAAAAAAAACCAAAAACCAACCCTCGAAAAACATTTCCCTGCACAGCTGCATTTTATCTGAAAGCTGTCCTGGGCTTGAAAGTGAGAGTCCCACCAATGCTAGGCTTGGGACAGACAGCATCAGAGGCAGCCAAGTAGCAGAACAAGTTAATTTATCACTGGATTTGTGTGAGTGAACAGTAGCTATGGGGAATGTTGACCCACTTTTTTCAGAAATCCCTGAAAATAACAGGTACACGCACAACACCAAAGGAAACTGGCCCAAGACAGAGCAAAACTGTAGTTTAGAATCTGCTAAGCAAAGGAATGGGGACAATGTGTCCTTTGGTGTGGGCAGCAATCAGGTCCAGGCAGCATGGCCAGGAGCCCTGCTCTTCCCAGAGAGGAACAGACTTGTCAAATCCTGCCAAAGCAATTCCCCGGCACAGTCTTCGAGACTGACACAGCCGTGCCAAACGCTGGCACAGAGTGGGATCCAGGCCCCAAAAGGAAAGCTGCTGTATCCAAAAGAGACTACTTCAATAGCCTGAGCTCTTCTCAGCCATATCCAGTTCTCTTACAGGATCTCAGTCTCAGCTCTCGTCTTTGATGCTGTGCATGGCTAGACCCACACTCCTTGGTCCTAAAAGGACCCAGAGATTGCCTTTTTTCTTGCCTTGGGGTCTGCTCCAAAGCACAGTGAAATCATTGATTTACTGCCGAAAGACAGAGCCACCAGTTAATAAAAGAATAAAATTGCATCCAGTGAGTTCCATCTCCCTGAAGCAGAGATGAGCCAGTGGCATCCATCTACTGCAAGCAGAAACCTTGGAGCATGTTGATGAAATGAGCAGTTTAATTCTTATTAGTTTACACAGAGATGAATTCTATCAAGCTGCTGCATGTCATGAGGTCCACTTCATTAACTACCAACAATCACAGTGCATCCTTAGCCTTCCCTGATTAACCTTCCTATTTAAGACAGGCACACTTGCTGGGAATAAGCAGGCCCCATTAAACCACCCTCATTTGAATACATGGATGATCTGGTGCCTTTTAGGACACCTCATATAACTAGCAGATGTGTTTTCTGGACACATGGTACTCCTGCTGCCTACCACCTCTTTGTATGTCCCTCCCACCCTTTGCATTGTATCACTACTGCTAGCAAGAGATACTTTTCCTCAGCATTGTCTCTAATGTCTCAGCTGTCAAACATCATGTCTTCAACCTTCCATTTCTTCTTTTGCCTGAACCCCATGCTTTTCCCTCCCTTGCACTATCTATTCAGAAAATGCTGACCACTCGTTACTCCAAAAAGACCTCCCCTAGGCTGGACATGACTCTGTGACACACACTACTTCCCTGCAGTCCTCATTTATGGGGCACTGGTGGCACGAGGAGCCTCAGCACCAGACCAGGACCCTTTATATCCAGCACTGCACATAGGACAAAGCATCAGTCCTGGGCCCTTGACTAGATGCCCAGAGGGAGGCACTCATGATAACGCAGCACCACACCATGCTCAGTAATACCTTTAGGACTCTGATAGCTTTACAAAAAGAGGAAGTTTTCATTGTTAGTAACCTGATGTAATTTATTTAGAAGCAGTCATTTATGTTTACTGGGCTATGAAAGAACAGGAAGCGTCTGGCATCGACAGAGATCCAGATTGATCTCTCTGTCTCTTCTTGACAAGCAGCCAGTTTTGAGACCTATCTCGCCAGGCATACTAACACATTCACTTGCTGTTTTCTACCCTGAGCTGTTGGGGAGACGGAGCTTTGTTATCTTCTGAGGGAAAGGGGGAAATCCCAACCATGTGAGCGGTTTAAAACTGACCAGGAACAAAGATGGATGGTTAAGAATTAGGAAAAATTGCTTAGGAGCAACTCAAACAGTTGTCCTGTCCCCACTCTCACATATGCTTTTAAAGCAAAGTAAATGCCTAGACAAGAGCAGAATCTCTGCACTGTAAATTTACACAAAGGCAGATGAGATTAGAATCTCAGCTATACACTTTAAAGATATCATAACTACAGAAATGAGAAGTGTATTATTAACTATCACTTTTTACTATGCAGAACTAGAGCAAAGTTATTTGAAGCATAAAAAATTCTGGCAAAGGGCTGCCATATTTAATAAATCACTGAATCAATTATTCACTGTGAAAATCAATTACTTACTTCAAATGAGAATCTCATGAATAACCTCGTGCCCTTTCATGCCATCTAAGAAAGTTATAGGGGAATTAGTCAGTAAAAAATGCCTCACTTATCTTTTACGTGCATTAAAAGACCACACAAATACAGGGAAAATCTGCTCTGCTGAATCACTCTGCCAACAGAATAGTCCAGAACCATTTTAATGAAGTCAAGGTATTGCTGTTGATTTACACTGCAGTTAAAAGCAGAGTATGACCCACTGGGACACCACCTATGATCAGTTATCTGGGCACAATTCAGAAGCAATTCCATTCAGTCCATGCCATTTCAAATGTGAAACCAGAATATAACCAGCTAACCACACAACCTCCTCCACAACGTGACGTACGTTAAGTAACTACTCAAAGGAACGCAAAGTGTATCTTCACAGGTCAGGAGATAACTGCCACGAATCTCAGTGGAGACACTTTAAAGTGAATATTGCCTGGCCTTGCAGCAGCTCCCCCAGCTCCTGCTTTTAAAGGTTTGCTGGTACGTGACCATTTTCAGAAAAAGCTGCAAATCCCAATGCAGCCTCTTCCCTCTCGCCCACAAAACCAAACCAGTCCGGGAACCCAAGGGCGCAGAGTACTTACTGAGCTGTAGAGGTATCCCTCGGCGTTCATGGCAACGTACAAACCTGCCTTCACCCCTTGGATTGCCACCACGCGAAGACCCACAGGAATTAGATTGAAAAGGGCTGTGGAAGTCAAAGAAAAGCGAAGGTTATGGAGACAGCACCCTGGGTGGACACTGCTGCTTTCTGACCCAGGGCCAGCCCACCCCACTCCTGACTCTTAACAGAAGATACCTTCAACCCTGACAATTCTATGATTCTATACTGAGCTACAATGAAGAGTCCTCCTTCCAGCTACAGGAAATGTCTCCAGCAGTGGGGCCAACAATGAAAGGAACTTTTTAAAAGTACTGAATGTGGATGCCTCCCAGAAGCCATAACACTCCCATCAGTCTGATCACTGCCTTCGCCATGCCAAGGGCTCCAAAGAGCACTCAATCCAGAACATCTCAAAGGCTTTCCGTTGGCCAGCTGAGCTGTGGTAACCTTACACATACCCATCTTTGCCCATGGCAAACACAACAACACAATTTAGTTTAGCTCATGCTGAAACAGATTTAAGCCTAGTCACACTTTCTTGTACTTGCCATGTGCTAAAAGAATATACAGAGAGTGACCACGGCCAGAAGGATGCAAATTAACTTAATTGTGTGCCTGCCCTTGTGATCCCTGCTGTCAGGGGAATGAAGGAACTCAGGAAGAGACAGTGCTCCACTCCAACACCTGAGCACTGGTCCTCATTCAGAAGCAGTGCTAGATAGGATGGAAGAGGACAAGACCTTTCAGTACTCAGTTTGACTGCAATCTTACTGGTTAAAGCACTGCAACCACTTCCTCTCAACTAATTACTTTATTTCTTGATTCCAAGTAGGCTCTGTATCTCGCTGAAAGACCTTTCCCATGAGCATATACATTAATGTTGGGCTTTTCCTACATTTCTAACAGAATAGGCTCAAAGAGGAGAGGACTCTCAGCTTTGATAGACTGAGTGCTGAGGCATTAGCATGGCTTTCTTTCCACTGGGATTTACAGGACAAGATTAGATGTTGTATGTCCCCTTGTGCTTCAGCTTACAAATAGCTAACTAGACCTTGTCCCAGGGAGCTCAGGATATGGAAAGACAGGCACAGGGTTGGGCAGAAACATGAGCACAAACACAATGGAAATGCTTCACTCAAGGTGTCTTCCCTCACAACTGCCCTGAAAGGAGTATTTTTTCTGGTTCCCTAGTCACAAGGTTAGATTGCCCCTTCCACATTCACAAAGCATTTCTCACAGTGTTTTAAGACAATCACTTTTCTGCAAAAGCCTGCTTAAAACTTCCCAAGAGCTTTGGGGTGTTCAAATTAGCCCAGGGGAGACCTGTGAATGGGCAGAGTGCAGAGGAAAAACGGAGTGATGGAGCATGCAGTGAAGCATTCCTATTTCCCAGCTGACCCTTAAGGACATCATCCTCTAGCTGATTCACTTTCTAGATCATTTACGAAGCTTTGTGACTGACACATCACATTTGAGCAAGCACAGCACAAAGCAGTCTTCACATAACGTTGTAAGAGAAACAGCCCTCCTTCTCACTGTGCCATCTCCCAGCCTCTTCTCATCCAGGACATGCACCACTGTTAACAGCAGCCCTGAAGGATAAAGTAGCTTTGGTTGAAATGGCAAAATGCTATAGCTCCTCAGGCTGGGCTAGTGCTAATCCTGGTATGACAGGTGGGAATCGAGTCCAGCTCAACCTTCCACCCTGAAGAGACTGGTTAGATGTGCACGTGCCAGGTAATGCATGGATTTAACTCAATCACAAGATGTTTCCCCAGAACTTCCGTCATGGATGATGTGTGAATTACTACAGAGGGGAGGTGACAGAAGTGGTTTTGGATTCCCTTCCAAAGAAAAAACAAAAAAGAGCACATTTATAGCCAACATGAAGAGAAAGGAGGGGAAAGGAAAAAAAAAACCAAAATTAACTGAAATTGCGGCTTGACTCTTTCCTTGCAGTCAGTGGTTCAGACTGTGTAGGCTGAACCAAAGTCCCAGGATTTGCACAATTTCCAAGAGAAAAAGCTAAGCTTAACGGGTGTGAAAAATGGAACTGGAAACTGGATACATTTGACCCGAACTCTTGGTGGATTTGCTTAAAGGTCAGAGGCAGATGCATTTTCAGAAGTAAAACCTGAAAAAAGCGAAGGAGACAGAAAGCCACTTTGCTCAAGATAATCTAACAGGTGCCTTGGCTGAGCTGGTTTCAGGGCTGTCTCCAAAAAGGGATTCACAAGTCCCCAGTTTCACATGAATGTCCCTTTTTTTTCTAACTCAGTTCCCAAGGAAGACTGGATGACTCCCCTCAGTGAGCTGCCTTGAGGGAGGCACCCTGAGTCTGGTGAAGAGAAACTTAAAAGCATGAAAAGGAGCTAAGAGTAAGCACCATACTCAGTAAAACATCAAAGCATGTGCTGAAGTCTTATGAAAGCCAGTGCCTATATTTGTGATTTTGTAGGAGGATGTCAACAGATGTATTATGACAACTGCAGTCCAGCCTGGGTATAGGTTTGTGAACAACTGGAGTCAAGGACAGTGCTACTCTGATACTGTCCCAGGACGAGACCCCAAATACACCCCAGTGAAGCTACTCAGCACTAAAAAGCTGTGTTATAGTGCAGTTCTACCATTGAAAAGCTCACTAACCAAAGCAAGTTATACTTCTATCACTTTCTCCCCACCATGAAGGTCTAAAACCCTCTGCAGTTAGCAAGTGTATTGATAAGCAATTCCCCTTTCTTAACTTTCCCCCCACTGAAAAATGGAGTATATCACTGCTAATAATGAAACAAAATGGGCATCATCATTCATTCCCTACAGCCAATTTATCTTGCATAGAAAACTTGTGACAGACCATTCAAGGCATTCATTAGGCAGCAAGGTGATAATACCCAGAATTAGTGTGTGAGAAGTTCCACTTGGAAGCACCCACACCTCCAAATCTCTCTCTTTCCACCCACACATACTAAAGGAGCACAGGAACCATTCTGCTGTACTCTCCGTTACAGTGGCAAGACCACTGACAGTTCCCAAGCTCCCTGGGACCCTGCTGCAGACCATGGTAGCAACATCCACAATCACAGCTTTTAGGCATGGCAGAGGCAAGGCAAGAGCAGGCAAGCAGGACATGCTCCTAACATAGGTAACTGACAGCCAAAGAAGTTCTAGGAAGCAAATGTCCCCCTTGATTAAAAAAGTGGATTGGGCCACTCAAGACTTTGTAAATTCTCAGAGCTGTTTCTGCACTCAAATCTAGAAATCTTTGAAGAAGCTGAAGCCTTTTGTTATCATGCTTCTGGATTAATATTGCATCTTGTTTTACAACAGGGTTAAAAGCTTCTAAGCTTTACTGTAAGAATGTAAAACTGTAGGGAGGGGAAACCCCCAACCAACCTCGAAAGTCATGTCTCATTTTTTGTCAGGAAAATAAATTCTGTTTAACACAAACCAGCAGATTTAGAGATGGGGAAGGGGACTAGCTGTGGTAACGTGTGCTGACGTGAAAAAGAGAGAGAATTTAACAAATGATTTTAAAACTCTCTACTGCAAATGGTACATTTCCTGTGCCATCTACAATGGCATGGAACGGACATAGTCTTTTACTGCATGGGAAGAAGATTAAAAAAAAATTAAGCCATTGAATATTTCTATTTTCCTTTATGACATCCTACCCTTTTCAACCATCAGTAGATTTACACCTGACCCTACTTATCGATGATACTACTTTTTTTTTTTGTGATACTTTAGCACACTCGAGCCCCAAACCCTTTGGCCACAAATATGTAGTTCACTGTTACGTTGTGGCAGCTTCTCAGCTGCATAACAGGTTTTTAAATCTGAACACATATTTCTATGGGTCTGGGCTAACTTAGTTACAGAAATGGAAGAGTAAGGCAAGACATGCCATATAGGATGTGGTCCATATGTTCAGGTGATTTAAGCAGCAGTAAGTCAGAGGAGCAAAACTAATTTACACCAGGAGATTTTTTCTGGAGCAAGACATTTGTGCTGCATGTGAATAAGGAAGAATTAAGGGAGGATGCAATAGGCAACAGTAGCCTCTGTGCACCCCATGAGAAGGGGAGGTTCAAGATGCTGAGGGGAGTGAGGAAGGCTGCCAGGATGATCAAGAGGATGTGGTGCAACATGTATGAGAGAAGAAACGGAAGGAATTTGCTTAGCTCAAAGAAGAGAAAGCCAGAGACAGACTCTTCTCTGAGGAATGCAGTGAAAGGACAAGAGGCAGTAGACAAAAGCCTCAGAAAGAAATTATGACTAAATATAAAGAAAATTCTCTATCGTAAGAATAGTGCAGCACTGGAACCAGAGAGGTTATGAAGCTATGGAATAGCTCATTCCTGGAGACATCTGAGACAACTAGACATGGCTCTGTGAAGCTGCAGATAACCCAGCTCCAAGGAGCATGTTGGACTGGAGACCTCCAGAGGTTTCCCCAGTTTTGTGTTTCAGGCTGAAAAGCCCCAAACAATATCCTTGATACACTGGGCTGTTTCCACCTGGTCAGTAGAGAGTTCTTTCCTTTATGTACTGTCCATTTCCTGAGGCTTTTCAGTGGTTCAACAGGATGGATTATGGTGACAAGGAAGTCCAGTTGCTGTCACAAAGAAGAGGAATACGCTGTTCAGCCCAGGAAGGAGAAAAAATAATGCAAGCACTGACAGCAACAGTCAGCCCTGAAAGACCATTCGAGATCACTGGAGTTGGAAGGAAGAGATACCGCCCCAGATTCAGGTTCATATATAACACTGCAAAGAACACAAACAAGGGCCTCATCCACCATGAAACTGTGCTCCAACAAAAAGAAAATTCTTCATATATCCCAATGCAAGTAGGCAGAGAATCTGTCTTTTTGCTTACACTAAAATGGCCGTGCCTTTAACTGCATGGTATAAGGAACAGATGTCCCAAGCACTGCTTTGCGGGAAGCTGGCTGGATGCCCATTCAAATGCCATTAGAACTTGGCTTCTGGGTTTTTTTGGTTTTTTTTTTTTCTTTAAGTGAGAGGAGGTGGAAAATAAATGCCATCAGACTCTCAAGAACACACATAAAATGGTCACCAGATAATTAATTTAAAAACTGCTTAAATATTAGCAGTTCCTCTTACATAAATAACTGGATTTTTATTAGAACTTTTAATTGCATCAGATGTATCTGAGGGACATGTTCGTGTCTCATTTTAAACGTTTATTTTGCTGAAGCAAACCAACCTAATGTATGCCATGAAAATTAAGCTTCCTTTCACAATGCTAATTTGAATAATTAGTGTATGGCTACAGAACAGAGTGATGTATGGAACACAGTGTTCACCGATTTAACTCTGCTAAGATGGCTTCTGCATGGAGAATAGATGGTCATCGAAGTTGGGAAGGATATTGCTGTGGCTGTCAAGACTGCCTTTTTCTGCCAGTGGATGTGACTTTTCCAACCCCTCTCCGGGGTTAGGGAAATATTATTTATCTAGTCTTTGATGAGTTTTGCCCTTGCACAGAAATACTGCACAGAATTCTGACTGGCTGGTCAGGAATCTTCTGGAGAAGTATTTTAAAACAGAATATATCGCTGTAGTAAATCTGTAAGTTATTCACTCAGACAAGTGAGTTTTGACTTATTTCTGGTTCAAAAATTGATATGTTTGGAAGAATAGAAAAGGAAATTCATCAGTACGCTTTATTTTAGCATTTCCAAAAAATATTATTTTGGTTTGCACCTATAACTCTGAGGTTCATATAATATGTTGACTCAAACTGAAGATTTATAAAGGAAAATGTGGTAAAAAGTTAAACAGAACTGAATAAAGCACACTCTTCATTATTTCATTTTCACGATTCAAGTATTATCAGGTTGGATTTTTTCCTCTTTTGAAATCCCCTGAGATCCAGGGATGGGGAATTATTTGGCTTCGGTCTTCTCCCAAAAACTTCACTGGACTTTCCTATATAGCCCCATGACTTTGAGCAAGTGGCTTGGCACACTTAAGCTAGATGCCTCCTGTCCCACCAATCTGCCAAGGCAGGGCTGCCATCTCACCAGATAAATTTACACTCTAGAAGTGCCTTTCAGCCCATCTATTTTCAATTAAGAAGATGGGGTGGAAGTGGCTCGTAAGTACTCTGCACCTTGCCAAAGTGATCTCTAACGTTTCTAATGGCATACATAAATAAGAGCTGTTTGTGCAACTGGGGCCCAGCCTCAGCCACAGGGACTCAGGAGGTTCCCCCCTTGACCCACTGAGGTGCAGCCAGCTGCACGTCCCCTCATCTCCCCTGGCAGCCTGAGATACTGCAGAACTGCTCTTATGTTTTATTCTCCTCTGCTGTTTACCTAAATCCATCCCTACTTGCCATTTAAGCCCATTACTTCGTTGTTCTGTCCTCACTGACAGATGAAAGCAATGAATCCCTGTCATCTGTGGCAGCTCGTCCCATGTTGTTGACAAATAGGCCCCCAATGGGATTTTCTGCAGATTGAGAACACCCTATGTCTTCTTTCTTTAAGGAAAAGCAGCTAATACGACCCAACATTGGGTCATTACTCACCCACTACAGCTTGCTGAAATCATCCCATGTGCTGGTGTCTGCCTGAAAAAATCACATGGCCAGACTCTTCTTGTAGGAAAAGACCTGCTCAGCCTCTCGGAGTAAAAGTATGTGTATGTAGGTCCACAGATTTTCCTCCTCCAATGTAAATTAGAAGCTGCGTCACTGCAATTTGTTGCATTGCTTTTGTTCCAACACCAGCATGTGAAAAAGGAGACTAAAACCTGACACTCGCATCTGCTACTGGCCAAGCTTCTGGTGAATGCAACTGTCTTGGGTCATTTCACAAGGGCTTTACCAGCCTCCTGCGATTTCAGGTGTCATCTTCCCAAAGCTCCTGTCTTGTGTACAGACCCCAGCCCTGAGGTGGCTGCAGCAGAGGAGCCCTACCACATGAAATGCCCCTGCCACAGAACTCTGTCAGCTTCTTGGGGATGGGGCAAACACCATGGACACGGGGCTGCAGATACCTCACACCCTTGTTCGAGTGCACCTTCGCAGGACAATGTCAGTGCCTTGCTACATGTGCTGCACCACCGCAGACACCCCTCACATGCAGCCCAGGCCTTGACTTCCTGAAGGAACTATACTTTCAATCCAGCCAGGAGCTTCTTTTGAGTTAGAACAAGATTTGTCCCCAGATTAAGTAGGTTCCTCCTTTCACAAAACACGTTTGCTTCCATCAACCCTACCACAAAGATGAACTTCTGTTCATCTCTAGTGATGACTGGGAAGACACATTTCATGCCAGACGGGATAGGTGTACATCCCTTCAGCAGCGGCTTCAGGGAGCTTCAAACCGATGTAGGATAACACAAATCAAGACTTTTGTCCTCTATCGATGCAGCTTGTGGCACCAAGGATATGAGCTTACTACTGTCTGCTCAGAAGCATCAATCTGACACCTATGAAATGAAGGGATACTGTAGAAAATAATCCTGCACCTTTTTTTAACCTTTTGAGGAGCTTCGGTATTGACAAAATATTTATTTTTCAAAAGGAAGATTGGCTACCACTTTGCATTTGTTTAATCCAATATGGTTCCTGCACCTGAGCATCATTTTTAAACCTGTGTGGCTCTGCTGCGCTTTACTGTTCTTTGTTGGACAGCATGAACCCAATCCCTTTAACAGAGTTTGGAAGATGATCTCCTTTGGAAAAGTCGTTTGACACCCACAACCTCTACACTAGCCTCAATGCACTTGACTTTAGTGAACAGCTGCTCTTCTCCAGCCTGGAAATTCCTGATGCTTGCTGAATTTTTCAGGATAAAATAGTGAAAACAATTTTCTCCTCCTTGGAGAGAGAATTCCCCATATCCTTTATCCACGTGGCATGTGTATAAATATAATCTCCTTTCCCTTCTGGCAGCAATTCAAATCATGGGTTTTATTCTCCACCCCACCCAGATGGCAGTTACAGAATCGGGGCAGGAGGGAAGAAGATCGGAAAGGAAACATACCAAATTATGCAGGCAAGATTTAAAGGGGAAGGACAGGTAGAAAAAAATATGCAGAAAACAGCTGGCTTCTTCCTAATTTGATCTTTTCAAAAATAAAGCTGCACAAGTGAGACCCTCTAGGTGATGCATTTGATTGTAACTGGGTTGCAAAACAGGCTAATTTTTCTTACTGTAGTCACTGTTTTCGTCCTTGGTCCCATCAATTGTACCATCTGGGTGCATCTGCAGGAAGTATTCCTGCTGGCTGAATAACCTTGTCACAATTCCTTTCAGCTGGGGTTCTGTAAAAAAATAATAATAATTATTAGATAAACCAAGTAGCAAGAGACCCAATTTGCTCGGCCCCCATTAAGCCTTGAGTAAATGTGAAAGTGCCTGGCAGATAAGACAGCTTTCTGGATTCCTTTCAAGCATGATTGTAAAAAATTCATATATACATAGACATACAGGCAAATAAAACTGAGATCAGATGATCAGGTAAAACACAATGCATAGTTGGTGCAGCAGAAAGTAACAGATTTATGGAACATCACTTCACTGAACGTTACCTACCAAATGGAAGTCTTTAGACAGCTTATGTATTCTGAATATGCCACTCGTTGAGAAGAGTATTTGCTAGCAGTGGTGCAAAGAATTTGCTTATTGTTTCTTATTCTGCCCATGAAGCCAAGTACCTTGCTTTCTCTATGGTTGATTCACTACTGTGCAGTTCCAGCTCTATGCCAATAAAAACCTATTTAAGTCACTGGTATAAAACACGAGTAACAGAGTGCTGAATCAGGCTCTATAAGTCCAAACGGGTGAGACTCACAAAGCAAAATTGTGAAAGAAACAGATGCAAGACCCCCCCCACACACACACACCCAAAATGACCTATGAAGCATTTATGGGCACCTTAAAATTCCTGTTTTAAAATCCTGCATGTTCCTCCCTCCCAAAACACGTGCCCCACACTCTGGTAGATGAGAATCACACTTTGCCTCTATCAGGGTCCCTTCCTAACATCACCAAACAGCCATGGACAGGCTAGGGGCTTCCCTATTGCCTCTGCAACATTTTATAGCTGTGCTGAAAAGGAAAACAGGAAAAAAGCAGAAATAATTTGAACTTCACATGATAGAGGTCTGCAGCATTACCACCTGTCTCCCTGACATCCAACCGATCAAATACAAATTAAGTGGTCAAAAATGAATTCAATTTTAATCATGCGAGCCTTACAATTTGTCACGGGCATTGCTTCTGGAAAGCAAGCTAGCCGGCTACACGTGAACAGACACACTAGCTGGATGGCAGAGATCCTCCTTGTGTGACAGGAGTTTGCATGTTTATGTGACCACCCACCAAAAGTAAATAAATAAGACCTAGTTATTGCTGGCTCAATAGACAGGAAAAAATCCAGTGTAGCATACCGAAATCTCGTCAGCCTCCCGTCTTTCATGCCTCTAGTGAGGTTGTTTAATAAGCCATAGTCATTACATAACTCCAGTCACGTTGTGTGTTAAGTGTTTCCATCAGGGGCCCCATCTCTAACAGTTTTGCACTGCGCTGCCCAACCTGCATTTGTGGGCAGCACTCACCCTCAGCCTGCCCTTCCTTCTGCACAGGGACAGTACCCTCAGCCTGCCCTTCCTTCTGCCCAGGGACAGCACCCAAAGCCTGCCCTTCCTTCTGCACAGGGACAGCACCCTCAGCCTGCCCTTCCTTCTGCACAGGGAACCCTCACCACAGCACAAGGGTACCCTGGGTGCAGCCAGGCTACAGATGCAAAGGGTTTCAGCTTCAGGAACCCTCCACCAGCCAGGACAGAACTCAGGTATTATTTCCTAGCTACAAAAGCCACCGAAGAAATCGGTATCAGCTGTTTCCTATAATGCCTTCAAAAAGTGATTTTATAGCAACAAGAGTGTTGTAGGCTGCAGGCAGCCTTGCTCCCAGCAAGACTCAACTCTAGGACAGCAAATAGGGACAGTTGGACTGGCCATCTACTAAGAGCTAACATTGGTCAAGCTAATACATGTCAAATTGAGACTTGCTTTCTTCTCACCAAAATGAATTAACTGTTTTGTTGAAGGCAGAAGATCGACATCGTCTCCTTTTCTAACAAGTATATCAAAGCTAGAGGAAATGAAAAGCTTTATTCTTAGGCATGGATGACTGCACCACCCTCCTCAAGCCTGTCCCCTTTCTGCCTTGTATCTAGTACCACAACAGTAAAGGCACTAACGGGAACTCTAAGAGGAGAGACCTACGTTTGATTCCCTGAATGAGTTTTAGCCTCATTTTTACTCTATGGTTAAATTTTAGTATTTAAATACTTTGCACAATGTGGAAGAGCTCCCAGAAGGAGAGATTTAGAAGATGCTCCTGCAGCCTGAGGCTGTGTGCTGGAGAAGGGGGGAGGATCTTGTCTTAAAGCCCCTCAAGGATTAGAGGAATGGAGATATAAACCAACTTGACCCTTTCCACTTTCTCAGAAAGGTGATTTAACTACAGGACAGAAGGCCCTTTCCTCCTCCTTTGGGGTGCAAACTGTGTATTTTGAAAGAACATGAAAACCTCTCCCCTTTTACTAAATAGCCTACCAAGGAAAATACAGAGGAAATCTGATCATCATTAGGAGCATCAAGTCATTTTTAGAGTTTATAAGAACATCACCCAAGATCCCTTGAGGACCCCCTGCATCTTTGCTACAGATGCAAACACCATTACATCAGAAAGCTAAGTGTCACGAGAGGGTAAAGCCCCAGCATCCCTTTTTCTTACTGGTATGACACAGACACATGGTCAGATCTGATTCAAGCTTTTAACAACTGCCTTCTTCAGAATCCCAGGCTTTTCTGAGTCAACGACTGCCTAGGGATGGGTTGGAGGAGAAATCTTGTCTTACATGTACTTTTTTTCCTGACTTGACCTGGTTTTGTTGAAGTTTGAGGCTCATGCCCAAACTCAAAGTAAAACTTGAAGAGAGTAAAGTGGAGAGCTCTCAACCATGCACAAACCCACCACAATCCTCTTGGCCCTAACACAGTCTGACAGCAGCAGTGTTCCTGTCTCCTCGCTGCACAGATCCTCTTCTGCAGGAGCATCCCTGCTCCCCAGACTCATTCAGGAAGCCCTACAGTGCCAGTGAACAAATACCTTTTCCAGACGCCAAAAGGTCAGAAAGCACTTTGGAGACATACAGATGTCTCCCTCCTTCTCCACATTTCCTTGAGTCTCTTTCTCCAGGAGCAGCTACATCTTTGGGTACCTACATGAACTAAATACAGAGCAGCAGAGCTGTGTGCACAACCAGCACCGAGCTCTCTCCTCTAACAGAGGGCACAGCCCAGGCAGATGAGAGAGTTGCCAGGGCAATTGGTGATTTGTCTCACCTAGTACAGCTATTTCTACACCTGAAAGGGCTCCCTTTGCATCCCAAAAATAAACAGACAAGCCAGGCAAGGTCCATAGTGTCCTGAAACCACATTCATCTCTCCACTGATTGCAAAGGGACTAGCTCGAACACAGGCAGCCACGCTGGTGACAACAGCCAGTGGAGTAGTTGCTTCCCACCAGAGAACTTCCTGTCTCATGTCTGGGCATCAAGCGGGATATTGGGATTTGTCATTCATACAGCAACCGGTATGGCTGCGAGGCTAACAGACAAAATTTTAGGTGAAGGCAGTTTTTAACAAGGAACAAGGATTTAGCCATCTTTCTCCCCAAAGCTCATTGCAGTTATTACCTGAAGAGGGAACTGTATAATCACAGGACAGGATTTTTCTTGCTAATCCAGAGGCAGAACTCTGCACGTGACTTTTATAAAAGACTCTACTTGGTCATACTGTGTTTTTTAACATCAATTCTTTCTATCTACAAAGCAATTTTATTACAGTCTTCCAGCATTGTTATCCCCTATGCTGCAGCAATCATGTTGAAAACCTGTTTGTAGAAAAATTTCAAAACCAGCAGGTCTCCCTGTCAATTAAGGATGGTGGGCCACCCTGATATGTCAGAACAGAAGGCAATAATACAACAAAATAGACTGAAAACCTTTCATGGTTTTCAAATGAAAATAAGAGAGAGAACAACCCTTCCCAGGAGGTAATATTCCCAGTGCTTATTGGAGCACTGGGGGGCAGGGGAAGAAAAATCAAACCCCTAAACCTTGATACTTTTATTTCTCTGAAGTTCCCTCAATGATACCACTCCAGGATATAATCCATAAGAGGAAAAAAAGAAAATCACAAAAAAAAAAAAAAGGCAAAAATAAAAGTAGTGCGGATAAGCACAAACCCCATCACAAGCATCTTCTTTCTATAGTTTACAGAATTTACCAGAAATCAAGCCCACATCTACTCTCTAACCTCATCCTTGTATAGCAAGGGGGACTCAGATCCTCTTACTTTTAGAGGAGCAATTCTGTGTAACTTGGGATAATCCTGTTCCTCCTCTTCAGGCTCCTCTGTACACTCTGCTATTCTGTTGTAGGAACAGCTTTCCCTGCAGAAATACAAGTGAACTAACGGGGACAAGACTTCAGCACCAACTTAGTGTCTCCCTAAACACAAAGTCAAGTACTTCAGAATGGATGTGAGAAAGTTATGCCTGCCCAAAGTACTGACTAAACACAAGGGATTTCCATGCAGCATGTATTCCCAGGGCAGACCCCATGCTGTTAAGATTCCCATGCAATACACAAAGGAGTATTTTTACCCTTATTTTATAAACAATATTGTTATGCTTTAGGGTGCTTACTTTAAAGATCCTGTTCTGGTTGCTCATACACAGCTGGGGAGTGCTGGAGAAAGCTCAGCTGACCTCCCTCCTTATGCAGATGCAGTGAGCTCAAATCCTTTAAATGTGGTGCTCCCAGAAGAAGATCACACCCAGGAAGTACCCCCAGTGGGCACCATCACGGTGAAGAACAGACCAGTAAGAGTAGTATGGAGCAAAAGGTAAGCCAGGGCTCTGTTCCTAGTCCGCAGTATCTGCCAGGCTAGAGGCTTTTCCCTCAGGTACAGACATGGTTCTCAGTTGACAACCCTTCTTAAAGCAGTCATCCAATGACCAACCCACTGCACATCCCCTGAAGAGCATCCTGCTTGCTCCCCTTTCCACAAGCCAAACTCACGAGCTCTGCTTGCCCTGCTTTTAACTAAGCCCTTTGACACAGCTGAGGCTAACTAAATCATTACCTGATCACTAATCTCCTTGTCTCTACTTAAATGGTAAAGTGATGATGCCATTATTCATTTCAGCTCTCCTGCTGCTGAGCCTTAAAGTCATCTCAGTTCACCATCATCAGCTGCTGTGCTTCCTGCCTTATTACACAGCCATACACTGATTTTTGCTCTCCTGGGACTTGCCAAGGACGTGATAGTTGCAGGGTGCCCGTGAATACTTTGATCTCCAGGGACGTGCTCACAGAGGGGCAGGGGATCACGTTTGAATCAGCTACTCAGCAGAGTCACATCCCTCACACCACAGGCATTGCTGAATGTATTTGCTGTGTGCAACGGGGAAAAAAGCAAGAGCTCTGGCAGGGACACTGGCA
>WTSP01027682.1:0-16114 GCA_025331215.1 Actenoides lindsayi | reverse complement strand
ATGCTCTGTAATGACCTTTTCTTTTAGTTCTGCTATTTAAGGTGAATATGGAACTCACCCCATTAACTGGAAAATTAAGAGTACACAAGCAGAATAACTTCCATTAAGGCAAGAGAGGAGCCATGAGGTTATGTACCAACGCTGCAGTTAGCAAAGCCCCGCTCAGAGGACTAACTTTTCCTTATCCCCATCAGCAAAGCAGCAACACAAGCACTATCTGGCCACATGCAGCAGCATAAACATCTGTGCAAAGAACCCCACCCTCTATCAAACACTTGTAGGGTAGCTCAATTCAGTCTAGACCCTGAGTTCTAGTGGACAAAGGAAGAGGGTACACCACTGACTTCCAGCTCGGACTCCATTGTAGAAGGCACTGTGCCACAGCCTTTTTTCTTCCAATTCCCAGAACACCTCTTATTACAGCAATACAATGACCTGAGGCTGCAGCAAGACAGACCCTGTTTCTCTTTGGGCCAGGAAATCTAAAGGGACTCAACTAGACCCTACTCACAGAAGTCACTTTACTCTCAACTCTCCGAGTTAATGGTAGGGATCTCAGAGGGGCTGCTTTTCAATGATCTCTTGAAAAGATGAAGGGCTTAGTGACCTTTCAGGGGTTCGAACCACAGGCTCCAAGGATTCTTGCAATGTATAGCAATGCTCTGGTCGGCAGGCTGGCCTCCACTTGAGGTTGCTGGTGCAGAACTGCTGCTAAATCCACCCCAGAAGTTACTGTGCCAGCAGTACTCTGTGGTGGTTACGGCATAAGCTCTGAAGCCCTTCAGGTTACTGTTCCTCGCACAACGAGCTGTCAAACAACAGAGGACTCTGCTAGCTCAGACAGCAAGCAGCCATTTTATATCCAACAACCTGCAACAAGGTAGAAGGAAGGTAACTACTGCATGATTTTGACAGGAGACTTGCCCATTTCTTTGCTCTCTTTTCCTGCAGCAGAACACGCTCTGACTCAACACCTCTGCCCGGCTGTAGCACAGCAAGGCTGTCAGAGATGCCAGCAGCAGGCTCCCAAAACAGTCCCTCTGGTAAATACTAAGGATATTGGTCTGGCAAAGGGAGAAAGCATCTCCAGCCCTGATCTGAACCATGGCTGGGCTCACTGCTGACTCTCCTCTGTGACTGTGCAACAGTTTTGCTGAGGATGTGACTGCAAACACGGGAACTGTAATACATCTCCGGAGCATATTTCACCTAAACGTTCTTTAAACATTTGTTTATTGCAATTAAACATTTTAGCCTGGAATTTACACATTCCATTATTCTTATTTTCCCCCATTCAGGCTGCAGCTGTCATAATGGGAGGCTGATTTATGACTCACCCAACCAACACTCAAATCCTTAACACACACCAAAAGTAGCATTCGAGTCAGAGCGTAAACTGCTCCTAATTTACTTAGATTAACTCCACATTTAAAGTGCCAGCACAGAAACTGCAGTTCCCCTCCCCTGAAAATGATGGGTTCCAGAATACTCGATAAGCCAAATACTGCAAACACATGCAAGGCACCAAAATCCCTCCCTTCGGAAGTACAGTATTAATGAAGGCTTGTATTAACTCAGCACAAAAACGCATCAGAGAGCTCCATGCAGATTACTATGGTGACAGGCATCAGCACAGAATTTGGGGAGACAGAGAAGATGAAAAGCTGATGGCAATAAATGTGGGGTTTTATTCCCAGCCAGGTGCTGCTAAGTTCTCCAGGGTGTTTGGAGTTAAGATGAAGTAAGTGGCTGTCTCCAATTTAATGCATCAATGTCAGCATAAGTTTAATAGCTTAACTCGCCAAAACGATTCACTGAATCCACCCAAACTGGGAAGCTAAGAAACAACAGCAGTTGCAGCGGTGTCAGGAGCTGCTGCCCTTGCAGACCAGGGGTGTGTTTTCTGGGGCCGAACACCTTACCCAGCTCTTCCAAGCTGTGACAAGAGCAGAGTTTGAGCCTCTAGCAGATGCTGCAAAGGGGTGTGACTGCACCTGCAGCAAGTCATGCACGAAGCAGGTTGAAGCCTCTGAGCTACACCCAGGGATCCTGGAGGATGCTCCAACAGTGTCACTCGAGTGCAGAGGTAGGAAATCCTGCTGCAAAGAACTGAGCATTTTCAACTTCCATGGGAGTCACTGAGTGCATAAAAGCACACAGGCAGAGGCATGGAGGACATCTAGCTTCTGTACCTAGACTCATGAAACTTTTTCAGAGCAAAAGGACACACTCCACCTCAAAGGAAGCCTACAAACAGGTGATCTGGATGTACTGAGCAATGCAGCCTGTAGCATCTCCAGTAACAGGCAGGGAGAGGGCAAATGAACTGGAGAGGTGAGGGAGGTGAGCAGCGTCAGCAGGAATTTGCTTTTGGATGCCTCCTCCGTCTGCCTCTACAGAGGTCACATCACAGTGGGCAGCAGCAGCTGCCCAAGCATCAGGCTGGCCTTCATAGCAAAGCTGGGCATCCAGCTCCACCTTGCAAAGCTGTCACCAACCCCTTCAGTTTTGATACAGCCATTTAGCTTAACACACAAACACATCACCCATTCTGTGAGTAGGATGGAGAGATGTAAACTGACTGACTGATGCTAAGATGTATTTCCAAGGTCTGTGACGCTTAGGGCACCAAACTGTTGATGCCAGCTCCTTTCCCAATGATGCAGAATGAAGGCCATGACTAGCTCCAGTTCAATGTGATTACAGGGTTAGTGTCACCCTCCAATTACAGGGAATTGATTTTGAGAAGAAAATTACTCTAGGACAACAGGGCTGCATGGCACACTCGCATATTTGTTCATCTCAAGTGCGAGTCTCCACCCAAGGCTAATAACTACAGAGACAACCGGTGTTTCCAGGATGCATTACATGAAATAACAGGCTGTGCTAACAGGGATGGCCTCAGCACTTGAAGGACAAGCTTCTGAAAATGACATTTCCCTAACTCAGATGGATGATGGGCTCAAGCCAATGACAGGACCCATCAAAGCAATCGCCTCCTGTCACTGTCAGTGAGTCACTTGAGCAGAATGGCACCTTGTAGGCAAAAAGAGCATCCAGCGAAGTGATTTCCTTTCCTGTACTGATGCCTGCAAGGAGGAATAGTAATTAGCCCTCCAGCACTGAGCATGGCTGCCTGCCTGCAGCCCTCCACCAACGAGCAGACATGTGCAAGGCTCTGCACTATGCCTGCTTTGCTCTTACAAAGATTAATCCCTCCAGGGGAGCCTTATTTCTCACTTGTAGAGTAGGTGGAAAGGATGTAGTTGCATGGCACTGGCCTTTATGCAGGCACTCCCATATCCACGGAATCAGCTTCACAAAGATGTTAAGGCAAGTCCGAGGTCAGGGGCAGAGAAAGGACTCACATCAAGCGTTGAAAATGGGGGGTGCAACATGGGACCAATGCTACATGTCTCTCCCAGACCACTGTTTTCGTAGGAGCCTATGCATATTAGGACTTACAGATGTCATCCCATAAAGTGGCCCAAAGTCCTGGCCAAGTTCTCCTAGAAGGCAAGTGCCAAACTAGTGTAAGTGGCATACGGGCTTCCCTCTGTGTGCACAAACTAAGGACAAGAAAGCCACCTCCAGCACTGCAGGGCCAAAAAAGGTCCCCAAAGGACCACCACAGGTGAAAACAGTGGGATGGCAAGTGGAAGAAGACCGATGGCCTGACTGCCACCAGTTATTCTGGCACAGAATTGCTGACTGCCTTGAGGTGAATTTGTCTGGATGAATATTTTCCTAAAAATTTAAAGAGTTAGGAGCAGCTGAAGCTATACACAAACTTCATCTCACTAACAGGGCAAAAAAAAGAAGATCTGAAAAGAGTACAAGTTTTGATTTTTTTTTCTTTTGAGACAATGTTTTGTTCTGAAATTTAATGAAAAAAAAAAAAAAAGGATGTTAAAAGAGTTGGAGATGAAAGCCGAAGTTTCATTTTAACTCGAATGAAATATTGCATTGGATTTGAATGTCCTCCTCCCTAGAAACTTCTTTCATTTGACCAGAGAACTAGAAAAATCAATTCTTCATACAGCTACACTCCTGGGTTTGTCTTTGCTTCCCCCAGGACATGGTTTGTGTTGCTCTGTTGATCCAGTGTGTTTTATCAGCAGTCAAAATTTCAAAATATTTCCCTTTACAGAACAATCTTCTAGACCTGTACTGACTTGGGCTCCGATAAGGAGAAAACCAAAGCCTGACAGGAACAAAAAGCATGAAGGAGAGACGTAGGGCTGTTCCAGAATTTATGCAGGGTGAGCTTTTTCACGTAAAGGGAGTTAAAAAAATGAGAAGTTTAATGGAAAAGAAGTTGTAGCTACAGCTCCTAATCTGTCATTTTCCAGCACAGTCTATACCTTGGCTAGTGAAGGTTAAAGTATGCTCATAAGTATGGATAGCAGAGCACACAAGACATATTATTTATTTTAGGAACACCCTGCAATTATTTCTGACATATTGTGTAATTAGCCAAAATTACAGCATATTCACCCAGAGCAAAACAGAGGATAGCATAAATATCATGTGTGAGCCCACAGTCACAGAGCACATTGCATTTGGGTGCAAACATGATGCCAGCGCTGCATGACAATTTAGCAAACATGAACCCCAGCCCCGTGGGGTTTTCGGGTTGAGAGATGATTGAACCCAAAGCTCCTACCAGCAAAGAAGGGGCCCCAGGGGAGGTGGAAAGGCAGGCTCAGAGGATGATGCCTGGAGATGCCGTTTGTTGGGCTTTGCTGCCTGGAGCTGGCAGAAGGGAGAAATGGAAAAACAGCTCTGCCATCTCCCAGTGCTTGCATCACCTCTCACCCTACAAACAGGGGTGTGGAGGGGGAAAGGGTTTCCTACAGGGCCACACATCAACCAGACATGTCCTAAGTTGCTGTTTGATGGGTAAGAAATCCTGGGCAATCTTGTGGCAGCGTTTTGCTGCTTGTACAGTTAGAGAGGCTGTGTGTTGTTTTGTTGACTTCAATGTGCAACATAAAATTTCTTCACTGTGAGTGAAGCAGATTTCTTCCTGGTTTCCTGGTTTTCCTTTTTATAAAAATCTGGTCTGGATATTATGAAATTCTTTCTACCTAGAATTTACTCCATGGAAGGATGTATAAAACAGGTTAAAAATCATCTGTCTTGGGAACGTACGTCTGGTGTCAGTGCTGCAGTTGGACTAGTCAACCTTGGGAATCCCTTCAGCTTTGCTGCTAGGTGACCACAGTTTGGTGGCATTATCACACTTCTGCACCTCAAACTTTTAAAGGGCTCCACAACAGAGTCCCCAGTTCACCTTGAAGAGCCCCATGCAGGGCAGCAGATCACTAACAGTCCTCACACAAGCAGAGCAGACACCGTCCCTGCTGCTCATGCCTGCCACAGCACTGAGATTCGTGCTATTCTCAGACACTAAATCTCTCCGCTTCCCCCATCAATCCAACAGGACTGAAATACTGCAGAAACACCAAGAAGCCCCTCACACAAACCAAACACACTACGGAAACGATGGCATCAATCTTCCACCCTGCTCCGCAGACCTAGAGAAGTAAATTCATTAAAATAGAAAATGGACAGAACATGCTATCAACAAGCACTAAACAGAAATTAATCCCATAAGATGCTATCAGTCTCGGTGAGGGGACCTGATCCTACTGACATCAGCTCACACAAGAGCCCTGGGTAATCACTGCATGGCAACTGAGAGTAAAATTTGGGTCCCTGTGTCACTCTGCAAGTGTTCAGTAACACCAGGCCATAACAACCCCTTTTGCTACAGTATTCCTCATTCACTCTCACAGCATCATCCTAAAGTAAATGAGAGAGAGGTGTAAGACTTCTTTATTTAATAGCTAATGAGCCTGTGATGTGGAAAAATTAAAGCTTGAATCAGTCAGGTTGTATTACAAGATTTTTTTTTTGCTCACTGCACTAATGTAGCTTAAGTATTCCTGTAGCAGTTTGCAGGGATTTTTCTGACCCAAAATTATGATGCTACCAAATCTCAACAAATCTTAGACAACACCCAAATGCACAACGAAAAGATGCTGCTTGTGCCATTCTGGTTTGAAACAACATCACACTTCAAAGACCAAGATCACGCTAAAAAAAGGCCAAAATCTGTCATGTGACTTGAAGTTCATTCCTATTTCCTTTTGCTTTGTGAAAATACACCTTTTCTTTTTTACCTGCAGAATTATTTTAATATTCTCTATGAGCCAGAGGTTTCCTTCAATCTAATAAAAACCAGCTGCGGTGTGAGAAAGCCATCACCCACCTCTGCTTTAAATAAGGATGGGGCTTCCCGGTTTGTATCTCACTACAGACACCTCATTGCCTGTATCAGGCGGTCCCAAGGACTCCAGCAGGACAGGAAGGTTAACCAGCCACCCTGCTGCTGTCTCAGGAGAGAGCTGTGAACAGTGAGCTCCATCTCTGGGGATGTGTGCGCTCAGGATGGCACAGTGCAGATGGAGCGAAAATAGAAAATCTGCCT
The DNA here is from genome assembly GCA_025331215.1 of Actenoides lindsayi. NCBI lineage: Eukaryota > Metazoa > Chordata > Aves > Coraciiformes > Alcedinidae > Actenoides > Actenoides lindsayi. The sequence continues at coordinate 9,618 of WTSP01027682.1, read as the reverse complement.
CTCCAACAGGTCTCCAAACACAGCTCCTGCTCCTCCAGCTGAACAGGAGCCACTCGCTGCCTGAGAGCTCAGGACTCAGAAGCTCTTGATTTCTCCTGGTGATTTCCGATCATTCAGGAGCTGCTATTGGGCTCTAGCTCTAAAATTTATTTAAAGGAAAATAAAGCTGGTTTTGAAGAAACAGAAAGAAAAATAGTAGATGAAATGCTTAAGGAAGCAGAGAAGGTAGGAGAGGCACTGAAGGGAATTAAATAAAAGCCAAACCAAAATTTTATCAATTTTTAGGTAACGCTGCTGTGTGTCAGCCAGCAGGCAGACACCACACTGATGAGCATAAAACCAAACCACAAAAAGCCAGCAGAGAACTGCTGGTTCTACCACACGCTCTGCCAGCCCTTTTAGCCACCACTGCAGAAAATCCCCCCCGAGAGCACGATGTTGGTCAGCAGGGGATTCCCCTGTGAATGGCTGCAGATCGGTAACTGAGGCCGAGGGTGCAGGCAGCCAGCAATTCAGACCCGGATCCAGTTACTGGAGTTGGGCCAGGGGGAAAAGACTGTCTTGGGAGTAGGTTGACAGCCCAAGCCCCTCACCTGCCAATGTGTGATGCCAGCATGTCCCGCAGCCTGGAGGCTCCCATCTCCCTGTGGAGCATCTTGCAGCAACCACTATGTGCTTCCCAACGCTGAGCAGGTCCCTGGAAGCCAAAACCACTGTGTCTTTCTGCTAATTTCTACTGCTTTCCAATTTTCTGGAACATGTGGACAGGCTTTTTGAAGCCTGGCTTCACTTGCAGCAGTCCCATGCTGCTTGACCTTTTGCAAACAGTTTTGCTTTGGGGAATGAAAGAAATGCATTTATTTGGCAATTCGTGCTGCAGCTGCTAAGCAAATAACTACCTGTGCAGCCAGCAAGGGGAGGGGGGCTGCGAACAGACAAATGAGTATATTCTATTAACCCCAAGACCTGTCTCGTCTCTTCCTTCATTTCAATCTACAATGTTTAAATATTTCAAGAAAGGAATGTTTCAGGGTTTCTTTATCATAACCGCAGTCAGCTTTCACCTGGGAAAGAGGAACAAGTTACAGAATTATATTGCCTCTCTGTGGGTATTTGCCAGTTCACAGCATGTAGCTGTCCATGGGATGTAACACATCCCCTTAAGAGAGCACACTGCTGGAGGGAAGGCGAGGCAGGAGTGCCATGGGGAGAGCTCTGCACAGTGCACTCCATGGATGCTGCTGTGGGATGGGGGAGAAGCTCTGTGCTCTCCATCACCATAGCAGCTTTATCTAGCCCTAGATCTTCATCCCCAAATCCAGCCCCCACCATCATAGGCAACCAGACATTTCATCTATCAATGGAGCCAAGCACCCTAAATATGAACCACCACATTGAGAAGACCCCGAATAGACAAGGAGCCCAGGCAGGCAGCAGCATCACTGGTCCCCTCCTTTCCCCACAGCTGCACACCTTCTGGACAAAGTGCCACAGGTCCCCACCTGGGAGTTTCTTTTGGGGAACATGAAAGCGGCAAGGACCATCCAAAATAGAAATCCTCTTTGTGCTTGGTAACGCTGAAGGAGAAGGGGACCCTGATGCAAGTCAGAATCTGAAGCAGGTGTGCCTTGGACAAAATCGGAGGATTCTTCCCACATACAACTTCAGGTACCACAGAGGCACATGATGCTGAGGAGCTCTTATTGCTATCTCCCTGCTCACCCTGACTCAAGCCAGAGTCTGAACAAATGCTCGACACTCCTCCAAACTTTGAGCTCTGCAAGGAGCAGCACAACCCCATCAGGCATCTCCTTAGTGGGACCCCAGGCTCAGCAGCACAGTCACCTGCCTATGCTACTGGGGGAAAGAGACTAACCCAAAGCCACAGAGAGATGCGGGAACAGAGCTGTGAAGCCCCACTGGGTCATGATGCTGTTTCCAGCACTAACCCCCCATCTCGCAGCCCAGCCCGCTCCACAGGGAAAGGGCAGAGAGCGAAAATGCCCAGAGCTGCTGCACAGGACCAGCCTTCCCCATAACACCAGGAACAGGCTAGTAGTTCATCCCTTAGTACAAGAAGGGCTCAGGCCACCACCCTGCCACTGAGCCTGTGTCTTTGTCCCTCTGTCACCTTCAGCTAGGACAAGCTGGAACGAGCATGGGACAGCAGAGGCGTCTGACAGGTGTCAGGGTACGTCCAGCTGAATTTTCTCAGCAGCTACATAAGCTTCGTCAGGGTTTCAGTGCTTGGAACGAGCACACAGTTATTTGTCTATGCGGCAGCGTGGGGGCTGGAAAAGCCAGAGTGGTCTGCCTGAACAGTGAATACCACAGTCGTGTTCCACAGCTCTCTAGAAAGCTGCCTTCTGGTTTACCATTTTAAAAATGTGTCGTAGCTGCTATTTTCAGAGACGGTACTGTCAGGAAGCTGTAGCCCTACAGTCCTGCTACCACGCTGCAAAAATTCAGTGTCCACATTGACTCCCCTCAAAGCACAAACCTGCCTTTAAAAGCAATTTACTGCAGGAGCCTCTGCTCGTGGCGTTTGCTGGGTGAGGATCACAAAGTGCATCTGTGGCTCTACTACAGCTTTTAATAGAGATGCAAAGCAAAACCAGCCTCTGGAAAGGCTGAGTTATTTCAGGATTCTGCTACATATCAGAACAGGGCAAAGGTAAAACAATAGCTGTAGTAGTTTGCTTTATGCTCAGAAAGGATAACGTATTAATATGAAGAATATTGCATTAGCCACAGAATAGAGATGAACCACATATTAAACAGGAGAACAGAGCATTAAGGTGCCATTCCCTGATAAGACTGCAGTGTGTGCAGCCCAGGTACAGAGTAGATGATTTTGGTACAGGTCACTTCACAACAGACCTCCAATAATGCAGCCAGGGCAATGATGTACACAGAGGATATGGAAACATATGTGTAGTTAAAAGTTAGTTCTTTGGAGCTGCTTTCCTTAACCTGCTCTCTTCTGTACTCTCGGTCACCTTCTACCAAGCCACAGAGCTTGTAAATGTAAAAAGGGATGTTGATCTCTTACATGTTTTGTTTGTTAAAATTCTTGCTTTGATTTTATTAATAATAAATCCCAGATTGGTTTCATCTGTGTGGGAGCAGGAAACTCCCAGAAATAATGTGCACGTGACTGTTCAGAGGCATGGATCAAATGCCAGAGGGACAGAACAAACGCCTACCTGGCCACCCTGCTATCTGGCAGTTCATGAAGTGTCCATTTGGGGAGAGGTAAGAAAGAAAGATGAGCCCAAGTGAGTTTGCACTTGCTGCTCAACACCGTGAGATTCATGATCATGTTTGTCTCTTATGGGAGTGAGATTCTTACACTGTCTGCAGCCCCTGTGGCAGCTCTGATCTCCACGCTGCCCAAGTCAAGCTATTGAATTGTTTTGGTAACAGGTATTTTATCTGTTAAAATATGCAGTATCTGTTCTACTTAAATTATTCTAAATTCATGCTGAATTCAGCAAAGGAAGGAAGTGAGGAAGACAATCTTGTCTTAGTTTTGGTATTTTTGGAACTCAAGCTTTTGGTTTTGGGTTTGGTTTTTTTTTACTTCGAAGTAACATTTCATTTAGAAGTATACCTGAAAGGTAAAGAAAAATACATATATAAAAATCCTCCAAATGAAATATCACCTTTTTTTCCCCAAAAAACCCAGTTATATTAGTCAATGATAAACTGATCTATATGGATCTTTTCTTTTATTAGGAGGGAAAATAACCTCTCATGAACCTCTTTTCACCCTGATTTTTCCATTTGGCTCATGACGGAGGAATTAATCATTTGTATTGCTCCGATGGTGAGCCTCCTCTGCAGGCTAACGATTCTCACTGCTCCCAGAAGAACAGCTACCCCTGAGGCCATAGGGAGAGAAGATAGCCAGCCCTCTAGGAGCTTGGATGAATTCCACCTATTTGCTTGGCATCAACCATCTCGAGTCCAGAACCAGTACGAAGTGGCTTACTGACTGACATGCTCACCCACAAGCTGTGTTGCAAAGCAGGCTGACAGCTGAGTTTTCCATGCTCTAAAGAGAGCCAGGAGCCTGATGTTCTTCTCCAGATTTTAGAGCTGGAGAGCTCAGGGTTGCTATCTGACCCCCCCAGTAACTGAGCACAGACACACACTACCGTGACAGTCACCACATCTGCAAGTCACGAATGTGTGCGATACCACCCCCAGGGATCAATTTGATAAAATGAAACCCATCTGCCAAGCTGTCATGAGCAGAAGGGAGCCTTTTCCCCCCTTCTGATTATTTTGGCATTCATTAACACTGGCGGGTGCAGAAGGAGCTTACAGAGCCAACGGCAGACCTCTCTGAAGACTGCACCAAACAAGGAGCACGCACACTATCCAGGCTGTGCCCCTTCCCCACGGCATTAGCCAGGCTCAGCTTTGGCCAACCACTTGGCACACATGCCCTCATCCCAGCTAGCACTTCCAAGAGCTCTTGCCCGCCAGGTGATGCCAGGACTTCCAGCCACTTCCATTCCCTCCAGCTACTCTTTAGAGATAGGGCACGGCACCAAATTCTGCAGAGGAGCAGACAGCAGAATGCGATTGGACCCCCCTTGTGATGGACTACAGACAAGTGCTGGGATCCAGCCCGAATCCCAGCGCAGACAGCAGCTATGCGCTCAGATAACACAGCCAGCTTTAGGACGCTGGAGCAACAGAGGGGCCAAATTCCACAGGTTAAGCAGATACTACAGCTCTTCTGAGATGAACCCCTCCGTAAAAGCAGGCAAGGACTAAGACAAATTTAACGGGGAGCTAAAAAGGTGGTTTTTTTACCATGAGCTTCAATCATCATTTTCCCCCCCATGTGACATCAGAAAAGACTTTAGGATTTAACTCGGGGAATTTAACAGCTTGCAGAGATGACAGACTTCTCAAATGTTTTAAATTAATCTCTGAATGAACAAAGTCCTTCTGTGTCCTTCAACTAAAGTTGCTCTTATATTTTACTTATACTGCTGCAAAAATATCTACATACGTATATTTTAAATTCCCAATCTCCATTTATTATTCAAAACATGAAATATGTCAAAGGGAAAATATGTTTTAAGTTATTGCCTTTTTTTTTCCTATGTGTGAGCCATTTCCTTTACGTTGGAAGAAACCTTTAGATCTCCTTAAGGTAAAGCATCCTCTCCCTGGAGGAGCCCAAGATACGTATCAGACAGGAGAAATAAAAAAAAAAAAAAAGAAGGAAAAAGAAAATCCAACACTGATTTTATCTTTTTCCTGGGGTAAAAAAACCTGTTTGAGACTAAGCTCTGTATTCTGAGCTGAAAACTCATCTACAGAAGCAATGCCTGGAGGGATGGAGACAATGCTACACAGTGCCTGGAACCACCTGGCCCAAAGCTGCCTGAATTCAAATATGATTTCCCCAAGTAACAACACCCTATCACGGGGCTTTGCTCAGAACACATTTCCACCAACCCCCCCAGATAACTGTGCCCAATGCTCCACCCTGTTTGCCTTCATGCCAGGTCCCCAAACTCTTCAGCTTTGCTGTTCAGTGGCCATAGCATGATGGAAGGCCACCTCCACCCCAGCTCTCTGGGGTGAGCTCTGCTTAAGAAGATGGTCAGTGAAACAATGGCCACAGCTTTCACAAACAAGCTGGACCCACCAGCCCAGGGCTTCCAGCCTGTGACGAAACAGCTGAAGAAGGGACATGCTTGGATGCTTTAATTCAGACGCAAAGAGGATGAAGCTACTTGTTTCAACCATTTGTTGGCAGAGAAATCATGTAGAGCAAGTTGCTTTGTCTAGTCTTCTGCATTCAACTCTTGGATCTATCATTCTCTGATAAAGGATCCATCTCTTAAACCCACACTGAAAAGCCATGTCTTACATCAGTTTCTTTTGATTCCTCTATCAAGTTACTTTGGTCAGAGCAAAATACGTAATTTCATCTTTTCTAGCTGTACCTTTTACATGTAACTGTACAGGTGCCGTTTGACACACAGATATTTTGCTTGGCACCTGCACAATTGTAACCAATGACCTGTATTAATTCATGACAATGGGATTAAGCCCATCTGTCCAAATTTTCAGGTTAGTCCACATCACTCTGCATCTTTGTTTGACCTGTCTTAAACTGAAAAGTGATCTTGGAGCCAAACATGTGCAAAAGACATAAAAGAACATAGAGTGTGCATGTGAAAGGGCTGCCTTTGCCCATCAGAAAGGCAGATAGAACAAGTGCTCATTTTACAACATGTTGCTTATTGCAACCAACAAATGAGATGTTTCTGCATGCTGTTTTCCCTGGGAGCTGAGAGCTTCCCTGCACAGACCTGGTTCCCCATAGCTTGCCAAAACCCACAACTACTCATGCTCGCTGCCAAGCGAGCCTGAACCACTATCGGGTGAGAATTCTCCCTTCCCATAAACGAGCAGGATTATTTCACTCTGGCTTCGCACAGGCTGCGAAGAGGAGCACAAGGTGCCAACCAGTGCAAAGTAACTCTGCTCACGCACATCTTTACTGATTAGTTACAGCACTATTTGAGTCACATATTAAAAACACTTGATGTAAGCTCACATGGTTCCCTTGACAAAAGCAAAGAGCAAACAGAACATGAACCACCATCAGAGTTATATTTCTGTAACGGTGCAAGTTGCTACAGCTCCACCGTTGCCACATAGTAAGCTCACGGGCAGCGAGGGGTCTGAAGCACAGCATGCTGGAACAAGCATCAGGAATCAGGTCTCTGTGTCAGGTAACTGCTCCGTGCCTTGGTCTTGCCTTCTGTAAAATGGGAAGAATCCCCTCCACCTGGTAGAGCTTGTAGAGTACTACAGATGAAACTCACACTGTAAATGTGAAACATTCTCACAGTTACTCCACGTAGCCATAAAACAAGGTCATGTTTAAAAAGGTAGCTAGTTTCCCCTAGCACTGTACTATTGCCAAGTGGGATTGTTCCCCTTTCCAACACAGATGTGTCTCATGTTCCTTTCACTGACTTGCAAACTACTGAGCCAGCATATTACTAAGCACACATAATCACCAGGGTTGTGGGTCACTACACAACGTACGCACACTTCTTTAAACCAGTTTCATTTCATTTGCATGTCATTGTCTACACAGAAGAGCGACTCTGCAATGAATAAGTTATCTGGGCACAATACACTCCCTGAATAAACAATCTGAGTAGCAACAAACTCAGAGGCAGGCTGCCTTCTGAGCAGCACACCTGAGTCCAGGAATACGATGTACCAGTGAAATAGATCTCTATTTAAAAGATGGATATAAGGAACTAAAGTAGACACAGTCCATAGCCTAGGAAAGGACACCTGAAATCTTTTCAAAGCAACTTAATTCCTCTACTTCTTTAATTTTATAAAATGTATACAGTACTGGTTATGAGCGATTGACAGCTCTAAAAACTGAACACCTCTATTTTTACAGCACTGAACAGCATTGATTTTTCTTCTAAGTTTCTTCTAATCTTCTAAAATTATTCTTCTTCTTCTGAAAAGCTTTCCTTAAATCACTCTGCTCTATAAGTTACTGAACACCTTCCTTGGTATAGAAGTCCATGCAAGCTGAGGGAAATCTTAGAATTCATTAATTCTTCACAGGTATTTAGTGAGTCCAAAAGAAGCAAAACTAGACCTGTGCAGCTGGGAGCACTGTGGTAGGACTAACAAGAAGCCTTACTAACCACACCCTGCTGTAAGAGTCACTCAAACTTTAACGAGAACAAGCATATTGAAATCTAGGTAACAAGTCTAGACTTCCCAGCTCTTTTAGTCCTTGAGAGACCTCATTCAAAAGCCAATGGAGATAGTGAGGAAAAAGAAATGGGAAAAGATTTCGTCACTGAGACTCCCAGGTCCCACATTCAATCCTGCAAAGAGCGATTCCTGATGCAAAATGACCAAGATTCTCGGGCAAGAGCCATCTTTTGGTCTGGGCTAACAAGTTAACTAGTACATGAGATGGTCCAGCAAGCTACCACTCATCATAACTTGAGAAGAAGGGGGAAAAAAGGCAACTTTTTTCCCTTTGAATAATTCAACTCATGCTACATTCAGATATTTTACATCATCTTTTCGTAACTGCTTTAAAACAGACTGCTAAAGAGTCTGGTTTCCACAGCCTAAACCATGCACTGCAAGTCCTGAAGCATTTTGCTAGCTAAATATATTCCCTGCCCCACAGGGATCAATGCTGACAGCAATCCAGAGTAATTATTCTTTCCCCCTTGTTGACAACAGCAAGTAGCTTTCTATCGTGAGAGGCTTTTTTCCTTTTGTTCCTCACTTGAGCACAGCTCACATACCTCATCTACAGACCAGAAGAGTAGCTCTCTGCTAGCTCCAACACCTTGCTGTAGAGTTGTGACTGACAGACTTCAGATGTAGAGAAGGGGCTTCATAAAGACACGAATTAACAACCAAAATCCTAATGCATATGGAAAACATGGGAGGATTACACAGGTTGATGGTACACCCCGAAGAGATCAGTAAACAGGTATCACTGTTTTTTAACCGTGATACTAATGAACACCTAAGAAAAGTACACGTTCACAGCAGCTTCTCAAACCAATCTCTGTTTTCTTACCTTAGTAGTGATTTATAAAAGTTAAAAAAATACAGGAAGAAGTAAAATAATAAGTCCACCAAGAAACCATGAAGGGCCGACTCTTGCCAGGTACCAAGGACAAAGCACCACCACTCAGAACTGAAACTGAGTGGTGGGACTTCATCATGGAAATGTGAGCAACACGTATTATTGGGCTGAAGTTTTCAGCAAGGAACCAAGACTGAGCACACAAATGCACAGAAAGATCAAGGAAGGAAAAAACTATCCTGAAAAGCATTTCTAGGTCCTCGCAAGCTCGATATTAGGTGCAACAGTCATGCAGCTGACATCTCAAAAGCTTTCTAAGCTAATGAAATTCCCTATGCAACTCTGCTCGTGAAGTAAGTAGCACTTGATGGATCTAGTTATCAAATGGCCACAATCCTAACTGATCCTCAGTTTATCGATTTCCTTGTCACTATGCAGAAAATAAAAAGAGACTGTTTCCAAAGCATATCTACAGGGAGGTGGAAAAATACAATCCTGGGTTAAACTAGCACAGATGAAGCCGTTGGGTCTCTCCTGCCGGAGGAGTCGCTTTGCTCACGCTTCGGACGGCGATGGAGAGATGCTGGCGGCAGGTCAGCGCCCACCCATCCCACCAGCCCAGGGAAGAAGCCTGGCGAAAGTTGAGTCCGGAGCTAGCCTGTCCCCAGAACGGTACCCGGCGGGGCCAGGAGAGCCCCGGGGCCGGACGCGCCCCCCCGCCCACGGCAGCCATCCCGGCTGGTCCGGGGCTGCCCCACGCCGCGGAGCTGGTCCCCACGGCCCCCGCCCGCCGTACTCACCCGGTCTCCTCCTCACCGGCCTTTTCCTGCCGCTGCAGAAGCGCACTTTGCTGAAGACCCCCAAGACGTGCCTCTCGCAGAGGGAGCGCCCGTCCTTGCTGGGGCTGGAGCGGCGCTTGGAGGCGGACACCCGGTCGCTGTTGGCCTCCCTCGCCTGCCGCTTCTGCCGGATCAACGAGCTGGCGATAG
>WTSP01027679.1:0-11940 GCA_025331215.1 Actenoides lindsayi | reverse complement strand
AACCGCCGGGCAGACCCGGCGGGGCGGGCCCGGGCGGGCGGCCACGGCGCAAGCGGGCCCACGCACCCGCGGGTCAAGGCCGAGCAGCCGCCCCGCTCCGCCCCGCCGCCGGGAGGAGGAGCCGCGGCGGGTGGCACCGGCAGGGGGCGCCGCGGCAACGGGGCCGGGCGGCTGTGGGGGCGCGGCCCCATAAAAGGCCCCGCGCACGGCCGGGCTCCGCATCGTCGTGAGAGCCGGACTCGTACCACCTGCAGGTAACGGGGCTCGGTACCCCAGGGTCCCGCGAGTGTGGCGGGCATAGGGCCGCACTGCACCCTTTGTTCTTTCCTTCCCCGGCGTGGTGGCCCCCGCCCTGCAGAGGGGTACTAAGAGGGTGGGTTTGTGTTTTAAGGGTTTCTTTTTCTGGCCATTCGATGCGGGGTCTCTGCGGCAGGCTGCCTGCCCCAGCCCTCCCTCCCACCGCAGGTATCGCCGAAGACGCCCTGGGTGCTGGAGGGGTGCTGGCAGTCTGGATTCGGTCTTCCTGATCCGTGGCGGAGCTTTCTACCTTTGCCATCCAGTTCTCTCATACTAGTCAGTAGCGTCACCTAATGCTAGCTGGGTTTCGGGCCCCTCGCGTATCTCGGGATAGCCTTCCTGGACTGGGGGGGAGTGTCCCCCAATCACTGCCGTGCTGCCTGGGCCTGACAGCACCGTGCTTAGGTGGTGCCGGTGCCTGAATTTCAGCCTCAGTTGTGGCACCCGCTGCGGCCTGCGGCCTAATCGGCTAATCCTACCTGTGCCAAAAGGGCCAGCTTGCATCACCTCATCGGGATGGGCTGCGTGCGTGGACCGAGGGCAGTGCAGCCGATAAACAAATGCAGGCAACATCTCGGTTAGTGACAACGATCTGCACTGCTCTCCCTGGGAACATGCCTGATCTGAAGAGATCTTCTGTAAGCCTGAATGAAGGAATTGTTGCAGCGAGTGTTTGATTACAGGCCCTGAGTCCTTCTTGAGGACCAAGGAATATTTGGAAATTTCCAGTTTCTTCGAAGCTGCCTTGGCTAAATGCCTGGGTTAAGTGTATTTGAAGAAGAGTTGCTGTAGAAAGGCCTTGCTGACAGTTGGCAGTTTTAGAGAGTATAAAATCAAAGGGGAACAGTTACAGAAAGATTTGAACTCTTGGGAATGTGTGCTCTCTAGAGGAATCTCTTGGCATGTTGACTCTGGTGCTCAGAAGTGTAGTACTGCCCCTGTACATGGAGAAATGGGAGATAGAAGTGTTTGAGGAGGGGAAAAGTACTAGGGCCATGATCAGATAAACATGTAGGATGCTGCCAGAGTTATTTAAGAAGCTGCTGTTTCCATGTATCAGTGGAGGTGTATTTTCACGGTGGTGAGTCTCGTGTACCTTTGTGTTCCCTTTGTGACAGAAGCACCATGTAGGTCTGAAGCCAGCTTTGCAAAGCCTATTGCTATGACTGACATAGTCTGATTTGTCTTAGTTAAGTCAGGGCCAAACCCCAAAATAAGCGAGGGGGGGGGGAGGGGGTATGTGTGTACATTTGGGCTTAAATTAATGACTGTTTTTCAGACTGTAAGTGCCAAAAGGAAAACTGAAGTCTCCTGAGTAGCAATCCTGTGCCTAGGCCACAGAAATGTCATACAGTCTTTATTTAGATAGTCACAACTGAAAATTGGACCCCAAATACTTGCATAAATAAACTGAGTTCAGACAGAGTGTGGTCATTTGAAGTTAAAGTTTTCCGTGAGGACTAGAGAGACCTAATATAAGCTGAGATATTCTCTTTCTTTAGGGTAGGAGCACCTCAGACAGTTAATTTTTCAAGTTTATGTGTTCATAGTAAAGAGAGTCCCAGTAACATACAACCTCGTTTTACTGGGGTTTTTTTGGGTTTCATTTTTTAATTTTTGCTCTTTAAAAAGCTTGGAAAAGCTTGATGCAGTAGCTGGAATGTAGCTTAGAAAGTTTATTCTCTTCGTAGACTAAAAATGTGTAATGAATTGTGTTTTGGAAATACAGCACAAGTTAGTTTAATTTACAAATAAAAATTGAAGAAGGGAGTAGTCTCCTCATGTGCTTGTAACCTGGAGCCCTTACATTTGCAAACCTCACACCTCCGAATAATTCCATCTAGATGAATATGTACATCTATGTACAGTAGGACCCCTCATCCTAGATAAAACCATTCATGGACCTTGGTATCTGTGAGACTGCAACCTTGAGCACAAGGGCTTGCTTGGTATCTTACTGTAGTAGCCTAACAGCTGCATACAAGAACAGGGCTGTCCTGGGAGGAGGAACTTGCCAAGTCATAGCTCTTGCATAATCAGAGCTGAGAACTGAGAAACTGTGACTGTTGGAAAGCAGGGCACTGTGTTAGAGCAGCTCAGTGGCTTGTGGGCTTGGGTTTTGTCAAGGAACAAAGTGCAAATAGAAGGGCAGAGTTCAAGTTTATTTTTTTTGAGGCTTTGTGAACAAATATGTTGAGAAACCTCTGTTCCATACAGAAAACAATCTGTCCAGTATTTATTTTAACAGCAGAAATAAAGCTTGCCAGGAGAGAGTACGCTTGATGTGGCCCTTGGATTTCTGTACCTGTGTTCCCTTCCTTCCCATGGAAGGAAGCTTATAAAGAAGCTGACAGCATATTAACAGTGCCAGCAGTATGAGTGGTCATTAACATCATGTACTTTAACCCCTGTTTTTCAGAAAAAGGAGGATAACGGGCAACTGGACTAGAACTCATGAAATCTAAAAATAAACAGTGCTCATTTGTTTCCCTGGAACTTGATGGAAGAGTTAGGTCATGTTTTCAAACTCTTTTACAACCAAAATTAAAGCTCATGCCCTTAGAACATATGCCCTTAAATCTCAGATATTAACCTTTATTTTTATCCTTGGACAGATCTCTAGGAGTGGAGGTTTTAAGAAAAATACCATTTATCGTGAAGCTAGGGATAAACTGTGAACACTTTGAAGACTTTTAGGAGGGATCCTGTATGCTTTGTTAGTACCTCACTTCTAGTTGTCGTAAACATGCAGTATACATGCATTGCTGATATGTGTTGGCAGTTTTTAACTTAGGGTTTTGGTTATTTTATGTCTGTTGCAGCTCAAGATGTCTAAAAAAATCCATGGAGGCTCTGTTGTGGAGATGCAAGGAGATGAAATGACACGGGTCATCTGGGAACTGATCAAAGAAAAGCTGATTTTTCCTTATGTAGATCTGGATTTGCACAGGTAATGGCCCTTGTGACACACAGCCACTTTGTATTGCAATTTGCATGTGTCATTAGGCATCAATCATGTTTCCCATAGCATTGAGAGCCTTATAGCTCCTGTTGTGCTAGTGCAGAGAGGCTAACTAGCCCTTTTTATACTGGTAAAGTTCCTAGCAGACTCCTCTGGTTCCCTTACTGGCCCTGGCCAACCTCACTAAATACTCTGGAAAATGTGGGCTTATGGTGAAGGTATTTTGTCAAAGTCTGTTGGTAGCCCCTTTGGGGTTCCTCACAGCAGTAAGCAGTGAATCCTTAATTATGAGTTAGGTGGGGTTTTTTGTATTGTGCCTCTAAGAAGGTCTCTCTCAGACATGGTCTACATTTTATCTCCTCTGTCTTAGCTTTCCAGCACCTGGGCAGTCTGCATGGCTTCCTGCAGCTTAAACATGGGGTGTTTCAGCCACTCCCTGACTTGGAGCCTAGCATCTGTGGACCCTGAGCAGGTTTATGGCTTCTTGCCATCTCTGTTTGAAGATCTGCCCAGAGGGCAAAGGGGTGGTTGTAGGGCACCAGCTCTGAACTGATGTCTGTAAGTTGAGCTGTGCTGCTGGCAGTGCAAGCTAACTGGTGCCATTATGAGCCTAGGCTGTGCTCTTACACTCCCTTCTGGGAAAAAACAAATACTAGCAGCTGGTATGGCAAAAGGGATGTGCTATCTACAGCATCTGGTCAAGTAGAACAAATACTTTTTTCCCTTTCTAGCCGCTGAACTATAATTAGAGATGTATCCAGCAGCATTGCTCCTAGCAATGTGGACGAGGCCTTTACTGTTATTTGCCAATATTAAACCCACAAGTCTCACCTCTTCCCTCCTCTGGGAGTCATTTGTATGCAACCTACACCAGGCTTTTTGCTTGCTGGTGTTGAGAACCAAGTAAACAGGAACCCAGCAGCATAATACATACATGCAGTCTGGAGAACATCCCTTTTCAAAGAGGAATGAGATGAGGGAAAGCAGACCCCTGGCTGAGGCAGCACAATGGCTAGATTCATGTACAGCTGGCTATGCTTCAGGGCTGTTCCATGCTGGGCACCTATTGTTCTCTAAAATCTATTAAAATAGTGAGTGTGGGAAATGTGCTTCCTCTGACCATTTGAGGGGAATATTGGCTGGTTTGCTGCCAGACCAGGGTTGTGAGTCTATTGTCAAGACAATTATTGATTTGAAGCCTAGTGTAGCTTCATATGCTCAGTATATGAAGAAAGCAAGAACCCTTAGCATAAGGGCTTTGACATAAAGGTCCATAGTCATCTGAGGATTGTGCTGCTCCATACCATTAGAATCCCAGACTGAAAGCTTCCACTGACAGGAAGCTCAGAAGAGAAGGCAGAGGAGATACAGGCTATGTCCCATGCTGGTAGAGAGCAGCGGCCATAAACTAAAGCTGTCCTTTCTCCAGCCTCCTATCAAGCAGTAGAATTATCAGTCTGTGAGCCTGTTTTCTTCCACTCCAGCAGCATTTGCACTGGAGGAGGGGTAACTTCTGTTATGGAAATGTACTGGAACTACGCTCACAGGCATATATAGGATCTAGCTTCTTTCCTGTTGGGTGTGAACAAATGTCCTGGGTGGTTCTGACCATCTTTGTGGGTTTTTTGCAGCTATGACTTGGGCATTGAGCATCGTGATGCTACAAATGATAAAGTAACCGTGGAAGCTGCTGAAGCCATAAAGAAATACAACGTTGGCATAAAGTGTGCAACTATCACTCCTGATGAGAAAAGAGTGGAGGAGTTCAAGTTGAAGCAGATGTGGAAGTCTCCCAATGGGACAATTAGAAACATCCTAGGTGGCACCGTCTTCAGGGAGGCCATTATCTGCAAGAACATTCCCCGGCTGGTGTCTGGATGGGTGAAACCCATTGTCATTGGCCGTCATGCTTACGGGGATCAAGTGAGTCACTTCAGCTTACCCTTCTTTTTATCTGGACAGGCTTAGTCCTGACTGGTATAGAGCTACAAAGACTTAGACATCTCTGTGCTGTTGCTTTATCCTTTTCACCCCACCTGGGAGTGGGGACTTGCTAGCACTTTGTACAGCACCTGGCAAAGTGTGGGAAAACCTGCTTCATGTGTCTCCTCCTTAGTGTAGATGTATAAACAGCATTAAGGAGCCTGTGCTTGGATTAGATATATCCTGTATTTAGGTACAGACTAACTCCTTCAAGTTATTTTTCTTCCCCTCTGTGGCGCCCTTCTCCCTACATAGCAATGTCTTTAGAAAATATCCTTTACACTGCCCATCCTAGTGTTTCTCAGAAGGACTTTTTGGTGACAAATATTACAGCAAAAATGGATCCAGGTGGGTGATTTTTAGAAGCGGGTAAAGTTGCCTTCTGTTTGTGTTTTTAAACTGTGATCTGCTTCTTAAACTTACTTCACAGTGCTCCTGCAGAGTTGGTATTCATACTGGGCACACTAGATTGTGATGCCAAAGTAGGGAAGCCTCCTTTGTCAGAGCTTCTCTGTCAGAGGTAGTAAAAGGCCATGGAAATCCCTGGCATGGCACTCTGTGTAGTGGCCTTTGGGCAGGCCAGAGGACAAGAATCAACAATACTGTCCTCCATGGGTAATGATATGCTGTAAACCAGCCAAACATGACAAAGAAAAAGTTTTCTAGAAGATCCAAGTGCTTAAATAGATGGGTAAACCCACAAACTGAGGGCAAATCATAAGATTAGCTGGGCTGGAAAGGTAAAATAATAAATTTCCAAGAAGAAAGTAACTGCAGAGCCCTGACACTAGAAGATAATGTGATTAAATGTCCTTAAGAATACTGAATAATTAAGAAGGTCAAAATAAAGGATTAAGGGATAGGATTGAAATCCTGCCAAAATATGAGATTAAAGTGAAAGGAATAATACAAGAACACAAAAAGGGTGTATAAGCAAGACACTTCTGTAACTTCAGAAAAGCTCAGGAAACTGATCTGCTCAATAAGAGGGGAAAGTATATGAAAAAGGATGATGAATTTCAAGGAAATGTAACCTTAAATAGTATTGTTCAGGATAGTTCAGAAGAAGTACATGTTGGGTCTTGAGTCTGTGTAGCTGAGAGGAGCAAAAGGTGTACCCATTTACAGAATTCAAAGAACTCTTACAACAGATTGGCCTTTCAAATGTCATATGATGGACAGAAGTAATGGCTTCTTTTGAGGCAGGGAGAGGAGCCTTTCCTTTCTGCTCCGAGACCACACAACATTGGATAGTTTGCACTTTAAAACTTCAGTGCATCTGCAAAAATACATACTCTGCCAATTGGTGGGGCCCAACAATCTAAGCTTTTCCCATTAGAGGAAGATCTCTTCTGAAATGGGTGGACTCTTGACTAACTTGTCTTTCTAATCTCTAGTAAAATAATCCAATGACTATATGGCTGAATAAACAGAGCCTGTTCAATAAAATTTTTGGTAAAATATTAATGCTTTTCTGCACCCTGCCCTCCCAAGTGCAGGTTGTTCTTTATGGTTATGTCCTCCTGATAGATAAAATCATCATGGCATTTTTTTTTAACAGTACAGAGCAACTGATTTTGTGGTACCTGGGCCTGGAAAAGTAGAGATGACCTACACTCCAGAAGATGGAGGAAAACCAGTCACATATGTGGTCCATAACTTTGAAAGTAGGTATTATCTCTAAGTTACAATTAAAACTGATATTTTTTGTTTAATTCAACCTTGAAGTATCAGTCAGATCTGTTTTGTAAAATGTGAGTGGGGCAGAAGGTCTGGGCCTTCATTTATCTGGGAAGTACTGAAAGTTACTTGAAATCTTCCTGGGATCAAAGAGGCATATCCAACACACAATCATAGTAGACTGGACTCCTGTCATGCTTCTTATATGATGACTCTAGTAGCAGCACATATGATTTTTTTTATTTTTTTTTTGGTTCTGATCAGGGGGAAGCTTGCTATCTAAACAGGGCTTGACCTATGGGGAGAAAACTTAATTATAATTTTTTCTGGGTTTAATTTCTTACTGGCCTCTATATACCTTTACAGTTTGTACCCTTCTTTATTAAGCAATAAATATAAATAAGTAATTTTCAATAGAAATTAGAACTAACACTTACTTTGCAAGGTGGAAAGGAGATTTGTCAAGGATGCTTCTGACTGTGTAGGCTCTAGCCATTTTAACAGATGCCAAAGGTATTGGTGTCCTTGCTGGCAATATTGCTGCACTGGCTGTAGACATTGCAAGGCTCAGGAGGAGGAGCCCTGACATTGCTGGGCTTTGCTGCATTACATCACTTATACACACATTGCTGGGGTGTTTCTCTAGGGGCAGGATTCAGGAAAACATAACACAAATCATCTGTCTTCCCTGTATCAGTGATTAAAGCATTCAGGATTTGAAGCCTTATGGTGACCTATGTATGAGTATGTTGTTGTTGTTTACATGGACGCATTTGGGTTTTTTGTAGCTAGAAACAAAAAGTCCTAGTTTGCATGCCGTTGGCTTGGCAAACAGGTACCAAACTGCCATATGACCCTCTTTTGCAATACTTTGGTTTCTCTGACATTCTCGTTCACAGGAGCCTGAATTTTTACTGTCTTTTTTTTTACACAGCCTTTTATCTGGAACTAACCTGCTTCACTGCCAGTCCTAATCTGTTTTCACTTGGTAGGTGACTGGTAAACCTGTACTGGAGATGTCTGGCAGTTCCAGCTGCCTGTCTGATTCACTGTTCTGTGTAGCATCAGTGAGCAGAAAGCAAGAAGCAGATTATTGCTGTTACTCTGGGGGAACTCCCATCCTCACAGATAACAGCTGTGCCAGTATATCTCCACAAAGCATAAGGGAAGCTTATACGCTATACTAATCTGTTCAACCTTGACACTGAATCAAGATATTTACAGTAGGCAGTAGGATTGTATAATTGCAAAAAGTTGGGGTTTTGTTTGTTTGGGGTTTTTTTTCCCCTATATGCAAATAATTGAATAAAACATAGCTGCTGTTCAGGAACTATGAAATCATGGAAACTATGAAATCATGGCTCTAATGGGGACAGTCTCTGTAGCTGATCAGATGCTGCTCTTTGACTGAGGGAGGCAGGGGGACATTTTCACTGATAATTTCATTTCCTGCCAATATCAACTTCAAATGAACTTCCTATCTTGGGAAGCAGATAAACCTCCTCTGGCTTCCCCTCTTCATTCTGCATGCATGTCCATGTAGTAACAACTGTCTGGAGGTAAGGACAAATGGATATTAGGAAAAGATATTTTCAAAAGTGGTTTTGTTTTAAATCTGGAGTGTTTCCAGAGCAAAGATCCCTGATAAAGGCACTGTACAACAAACTTGAGAGGTGGTAGTAGTGGGGTGCTTAAAACTAAGTACATGGTACCTACTTTTCGCTAGACATACAAAGAGCTGTGCTCTGAAGATGACAAAACTTTCTAATGAAGCTCTGGACCTTATTTTTTGCCCCCAGTCAGCTTCTCCCATGATCTGAATGCTGCTTTCCCCCAGGTGATCTGGGCTGTAAGTTTTAAGGCACTTCCATTCAGACTACTAAGTCATCTGCATTACACAGTCTAAGTCATGTGAGTGTTACTAGTTCCTTAAGAGCCTTCTCAGAACTTTTCTATCCATGCCTCATGAAACTGCTGGAGCTTTGAGCTGATAGTGCAAAGTGAATCTTCTCCTGGCCTTAAATTGAGAACTATATCAAGATATCAATATATCAAGAGTTATGCTATTGGGAAGCTGTCAAATCCTTAACCAAATCTAAATTTAGTTGATTCCTATCTGTTCTTCCTCCACTAACAGAGGGTGGTGGTGTAGCCATGGGAATGTACAATCTTGACCAGTCTATCAAGGATTTTGCCCACAGTTCCTTCCAAATGGCACTGTCTAAAGGCTGGCCCCTCTACATGAGCACCAAGAACACCATCCTGAAGAGATACGATGGCCGCTTTAAAGATATCTTCCAAGAGATCTATGACAGGTAAGTAGGATAGTTGTGTATTTCCTATTGCAGTGTATAAGTTTGCAGCAGGAAGATCCTTTTCAACCTTGTGAGCTGCTGCAGTTAATCAGAATTTTCAGCCACTCAGCAACACTCTGGGGGCAGTGCACTGTCCCTGTCACAGTCTTCTTTGTCATGCAGGACACAGTACTCAATGTTTAAAGCTCTCCTAAATGTGGCTGTGGTGTTCATCTCTTCTAACAGAAAGTGACAGATTCTCTGAGTTCCTCTGTGATTCCAAAGCAGACTTGCAGTGGCCTAGCAAAGCAAACAAAAGAAGTTTTTTATCATTTTTAGTTGAGGGGAGGGTTGTTGTTGTATAAGTAATTTTGCTTGCTGCTTGTTTGGTTTTCTTTACCCTTATCTCTGTGCACCTCTCTACACACAAGTATTTGCGCAAATTGTGCAATCCCTGTTTTTTTTCTTCGTGACAAGGTGTTCTTTTTGTTTTCCAGAGAATACAAGTCCCAGTTTGAGGCCAAAAAGATCTGGTATGAGCACAGGCTCATTGATGACATGGTTGCTCAGGCCCTGAAATCAGAAGGAGGCTTTGTCTGGGCCTGCAAGAACTACGATGGGGATGTGCAGTCTGACTCTGTTGCGCAAGGTACAAGACTTTTCCTTTGCTGCGTTGAAGTAGGCTCAGTGGCAGGCTCTTGTGACTTTGTCATATCTTGTATAATGGCTTGGGAGGTGATGTTGGGTCTCAGCACTTAAATTACAAACCTGTGGCCAGTCATGGAGATAGCAGGCAGGCAAAGAATTTCTAATTTCACTTCTACCAGGAAATCCACCGAATGTAGACTATGTAGTTGCACTTCTTTACTGGATGGTAGTTCATACCAACATAGTAACAGATAGGCTTCCCATTCTAATGCAAGGTATCCAGACAGCTGGGATTCTGTCACTGATGGCTTGAGTTAAGCTGACTGGTGCTGAGCATACTGGCAGGTGCTCCACAGATAAGTAAGAAAACCTTCAGGACCTAAAGCTACCTCTCGGGTGTAAAAAGAGACATTGATATGTTTAAATTTACAGACCTGTAGTGCTTGATCAAAATCCCATATAACCAAGCTGCCTGGCACCAAAGCAAAAGATTGATGCAGAAACCCACAGGACAAAATGTGTGGTTTTATGTTATATGCTTTCTTAAGTAAAGCCAGTAAACTGCCTCCCACAGACAAGGATGTGTGCTGGACTAGTGAACAAAGCTTTCAAAGACAGATCTCTGAAACCTACAGGATCAGAAGTGATGCAAATGTCCAGTTTTGCCAGCTCTTAGTTCCTTTCACTAAAGCAGATGCTCTTGATATGAAGTAGGTTTGTTTCCTATCACCCTGTGGGGAAGATGGTGATTGGCAGCCCAGCACTGCTTATTTAGGATTCTTTGTTCTCATACTGCACCTTCTCAGTAAAAATATGTACAGCAAGTTAGATAAGAATACTAATTTCCTTGAAGTGGTACAGAATGTCTGCATATATCTATCTCATGGTTCAGCAGGACTTTCTGTTCAGATGAACTTTCTCTGACATGTTGGAACTAGCCAGTTAGTTGCAGCAGCAGCACTGCTATATTCTTGAACAAGGCTGGGAGGATGTAGGGGAATTGTAGGATGGTGGATTAAAGGGAATTTAAGGGAGCTGTCCAAAGGAGATGCTGAACTCTTTAAACTGTATTCTGTAGGCTATGGCTCTCTGGGGATGATGACCAGTGTGCTGATCTGCCCTGATGGCAAGACTGTTGAAGCAGAAGCCGCTCATGGCACCGTTACTCGTCACTACCGTATGCACCAGAAAGGCCAAGAAACTTCCACTAACCCCATTGGTGAGCTGTTTTTCACTGCCCTTCAGTGATCTCTACACATGAAAGGACGAGTTTGGAGTAAGAACACATGCATTGTTTGTGCAGATAACTACCGCTGAGTGGTGAAACTGGTAGTTCATATTGCATTTTTCTTCCATGGAGACAGCTGCAGCCTGGAGCAAAAACAGGCTGGAATGGAGTGAGTGTGAACAGTAAGCGAGACCTCACCTAGCCTCTGAGACATGCTCTCACTCTTCAGGAAACTATGGGGTTTATAACCACAACAGCCTTAAGGTTTAGGTTGGTTGGTTTTTATTTTACTCTAAGACCCATCCCATGCCCCAAACCATGAACACACTTAAAGTGTAAGTGCACCTAGAATAGGATGTGAGGGAAAGAATCCTCTACAAATGCACAGTGATCCAGGGTGTAATGTAATACCAGGAAGAAGACTGTACCCTTCTATCATAAGGACAACTTTCTGTGTAACCATAGAGTCCTACCTTCAGTCATTATGACTTAAGCAGGAAGAAAATAAGATAAAATGGCATGTATAAAGAGATTCCTAGAGGCAGCAAGTAGTTTCTGGGGTTTTGCTTTAAACCTGCACAAAAGTCAAAGGATGCCTTTCCCGTAACAGATAGTCTCTTCGCTTCCCCATCCCCCCATTCTGTTTTCAGTTTTATTAGTATTAAAGAAATTAATGTTCAACATGATAGTTTAGATCAATGAGTTATAGAAGGACAGAGTAATCTAGTGTTCTCTTTCAGCTTCCATCTTTGCATGGACAAGAGGACTCGCAAGAGACAGTGTTTCTGTAGTAAAGGTGACAAAAGAGGGGAAGCTCACATCTAACAATTTGCAGGCGTGTCAAGGGT